>JAECUM010018752.1:0-61024 GCA_016617855.1 Megalonaias nervosa | reverse complement strand
TATTAAATCCATAAATACAGAAACAGACCAAGAAATGACTTTCCTATCAATGTATGCGGCTGGAAAATATTTTAGCATACATTCACAATCAGTACGTGATATCGCAAATAATATTACTAAATCTGCATATTCAATAAAATATGATCAGTCGATAATATTTGAATATATCTAACTCTGTACTCTTAATAAATAAATTGTATATTGTTCGACTCGATATTTCGCTATGGGTACCTTCACCGTCGCTGCTCTCTGTGTCACTCTCATTTTTGACAGAATCAAATAACATAATTTTTCTCAGTTGCATTACACGATTATCCACAATCTTCTTTTTCTCATATTCACGAGACAGTTCGGATCTGATATTTTCGATCGAACGTGCAAGAGGCGCAAATAGTTTTACCTGCTTTTCATTTACCATTGCCAATGATTCTAACATAGACTGATAGATTAATTTTACAAATTTATAATTGGATGGTAATGTGTATTTATTTTCAATTTTTCTTTGTTTTAATATTTCATAATCACATAATATTTTTTCAGGATCGAGATTATCAGATAGATTTATTCCGTTATGTTTTAATTTTTTAATAGCAGAAATAATATCATTAATATTTTCTTGGTTCATTATATAATAATTATTTCTTTAAAATAAAATATAATATCAGTCTCTGAATAATTATTTAAAAAAATGTAGTCCCCATACCCTATGTGAACCCCTAGGTTGCCATATGACATCCTAGCAGGATCAGAAGGTCAGGGGACTGTTTTTTGGGGACGGTACAAACACATAATTGTATGATTATGATTATATATACATATGATTATGATTATGGTTATGATTATATGTTTTGCAGACGGCACAAACATAAACTTAATTCTAAGAACTTAATTCTAAGGAGAGCACAAACCCCATGTGATCCCCTAAGTTGTCAAACAACATCTTAGCAGGATCAGAGGTTACATATAAACTTATCCTAATGAATATATGATTGTATGGTTATGAAATATATACAAATGGTGATGACGGGGAAATCTTGTCTACGTCCAACAGATTTTGTACACTCTCCCCCCATACAAAACCCCGGGGAGTGTAAAAGGTACACCCCTCAAGGGTGTATGGTAGGAGAGTGTATTTTGTCTGTTGTGGATTTCGAGGAAATTCTCCGGGTTCCCCCAATTAAATAGCATCCGTCGCCAAATGCAAGATAAAATATCTTTAGCATTTTTGGAGACTCGAACACACGAGAGTCTGCACAACTTCGATCTACGTCCAACCGTCTTACCACTTCGGCCACTGCTCTCTTATCAATAATACAGTTAAATTTAAGTATATAAAAAATATTTGCGCTATCTCACAGGACTTGTATTACTAATAGAATGTAGAACTGTACTTCAATTTTTCAAAATTCATAAAATAATTGCACGTATGAGTTATAGTTCGTTAAGGTAACAGACAGACGGACTAATACGATACACGTATATACAACTGGGTTTGTACAGGTAACGACGTAGTAGTAAGGGAAATAATCGTTTAATTTACTCCGCAGAGAGAGATAGCCGAGTTATCTCGCTTTATTATATATACAATTGCTTTAATCATAAGAATTGATTATTATTCATATATTTACTCATCAGATTATTTTTTTGCCCCTGATTATTTAATCAGACGTTCTACGAGCGTATATACAAATTAATATTAAGAGATTCTTCTCGTAGATCCAGAATGTTTCCTGCCTGGTCAGTAAGTTTGAAATTTATTCTTGACAATAATGGATTATGTACACGTAGATAAATTGGATTAATTGGCTCAGATACAATTAACCACCCGGGCGGATCTTTAGGACTGAATGTATATAGTATATACCCCTGTTGGGTCTGGTTAGACTTTGAAAGATTTACTTGATAACTGTCATCAATTACGTCACATACTAGATTGACCGCGATCGTAGATGTTATATTAACAATACCAGGTGAGATATGGCGACCTCCACCATGTGGATCATTATTATATTTAAGAATAGTTGGTGTGGGTATTAATTTTTTCCATGAATCACATATTCTTTTAAAATGTTCATCAATAAGATCATCAACTGACTTCTTTAGCTCTTCGGAGTTAAATCCCGGAATTACAAATGTTGGTAGCTGTTCTTCTGTGATTCCATAATATTTAAGAAATACTGTTTTAAATAAACGTTTATACTTACTCGCTGAATAGAATCATCTTCATTAACTATATAAGTACTAAGAAATCTATCTACCGGTACGTTTAATGTTTTTTCTCTATCAACGATAGCCTTATTTACATATTCTAAGTCTGATGCAACCTGATTCAAATGTTGTATTGTCTCAATTATTTGATTTTTGTATGTCATCGTTATAGGAAGTGCTGATGCTGGAAAATAAATTTCTTAGATCATTAAGTACACGTCCGTGTTCAGATTTAATTGGTCTTGATTTTGAGTTAATTTCTTCAACATTAATTGTTGCTATTCTTGTTGTACCTTTACCCCGAACGAAATCTATAAAATGAGTATACTGTGCATAACCACGATAAGCATCCGGAGTCTCTATAAACGGATAAGGTTTTCGATATTCTGGAGGTTTTATAAATTTTTCAACATCTACGACGAAATCAGATCGTTGTGGTTCTGGTGGTCCTTGATAAACCGGTGTATCTTCAGGCCATCCTAATACTGATCTAATCGAACTTTGATAAATATCTACAGAATAATCAGGGGAATTTATTTTAATAACTGCTGATAATGTCGGTTCGTAGACAGTAATTGCTATTTTTGATTCTTTTCCTGTAATAGATTTAATTCTGCGTTGGAACTCATCATTAATCTGCTCTATTTGATAACTGCCCGTTGGAATAGCAACTACTTGCCAATCAGGAGTTCCATCAGGCTTATTCTTATTAGCGAATACTAATGAATTATTTGGCTGTAGTCCACCAAGTGGTTTTGATCTAATATTTGGCCAGCTATAATAAACCCGTAACTGTGCTAATGCTATCTCTTTTACTGGTATTGCGATTGGAAAATTGACACTAAACTCAGGATTGGTCGAACTTAACGATATCATAGTAGTTTTTGACGGAGTTGTATTAGTAACGATCTGCTGAAGTAACTCCCTGTCTGTCATTATTATTATCATTATTATTTAATTCATTAAAATCATTAGCGATCACCTTAAAAGCGTCATCATAGGTTTTCATCATCATCGCAAATTCAGTATCGGATATTTCACCATCACTAACACACGAAGAAATGTACAAAAATAGTTTAGAACATGCCTCTGCCACTGTATGTAATTTAATCATATAATCGTGCAATTTAGCATTTGTACAGGTATCTATCTTTTTGACTATAATACCGAGAACACCAGCAATAGTCGTTGATGCTGAAACAATGATGGTTATAACAGTAGGTGCTGTCATCGTCAATGTTGATAATAATAATCCTGTTCCAGCAATAACAGCAGAAACCGAGTAAACAACTACATCGATGACAACTATACGCCTTTTGTATTTTTTTATTTTCGTGTTATAATAGTCGATAAAATTATTTAGTTTAGTCAGACGCTCATATACTTGATTGCATCTGTAACGTTGAACGTCGATGCGAGACTGAGGTTGATCCATTATTGTTATATTAAGTGACTAATTGCGGTGTTTCAGCTACAAATTCCAAACACCACCAGAAAGACGTTGCGGTTATTGTTTGATCGTCTGCTTCCAGTAAAAATATTTCTTCAGCATCCTTATTTAACACTATAGATACAACTCCAGAGAAAGCATCTGTTGAATGACGCCACGGAAATGTTGTAGTATAAATTTTAAACTTTGCAGAGCTGAATATAGATAGTCTATAAACACCAGTAACTTCTGCGGTATATTTAATAATATTATTTTGCTGTGACCATGTTGTTAGTCCCGATGCTACTGTGTACACGATATTTTTAATTTGACCGTGTGGAATTTTAATCAGATTAGTTTTTTGAACAATATTAGGTATTCCACTGACAATATCATTGAGTTTCATGTTAACGTCGGAGAGTTTTATGTCAACGGTTGGTTGTTCCCCAAAAAAATCTTTAATGGTTTTGTTTACATTTCTACGAAAATTTAAGAACGTTTCTACATGTCTGGAAAAAGTATTATTTAGTGTAGTCATTTCGTCATTGATTTTGTTTAGAGGAATTTCCTTATCATCGACGTATTTTTTCGTTGCAGCATCAAAATCATATTCCGGTGTTCTAAGATTATTAATACCATTATTATTCATATTAAGAAATACACGCATTATACCGCCGTTGGCCAATACGTACTTAGATTCTTGATCGTCGACATATTTCTTTGTTACGGCGTCTGTATCTGTGACTGGGTTTCCAAGGTCTATAATTTTATTTTGATTCATAATAATGTCACCCGTAAACGAATCACCAGCTTTCTTAATATAATCGCTGACTGGCGTACCGGAATCTTGTATTTTACCCTGATCAGTAAAAGTAACTATATTATTAACAACCGCATTAGGAACTCGTATAAGTACATCTGGCAGTTGTATATTACTAGTTTTTAATCGTCCTTCTTTATCCTGAAAAACAACTACTTCGTTTTGATCCACACTGGTTATGTTTAATAAATCATCAATCTCATTTCTGAGCTGATCGAGAGTTGCGTATTTAGATAAATCAGCTTGCTGCTGACCTTTACCACGAGAAGATCTTCCATAAATATCTACCATTATATTTACTAATGTTTGTTTAAATGTGACAACGTAGTATATTCATGTACAACTTTATGAGGTGGTTTTGTTGATTTTGATACAGCATCAAGTACGTTAAGTACTTCACGACCACATATTGGTGGATCAGTTAATGTTTGTGTTGGTAACGTTGAATACCAAACTGGAGTACTTTGCATGTTGCTGATATACTTTAAGAATTCTTTTGGTGGAGCTAGTCCATATGAATCAAAATAAATAATTCCACGTGGATCAATTGCATATCCAACCCAATGTGTGCCTGGGCCAGAGTTTTCATCGAGATTAATAATACCGGTTTCAATATTGTTTGGTTGTTTCGGTAATTGATCACGCATAAAAACTCCTCTAAAATTTTTTATTTTTAATTTTTTAGCAGCATCTAGTAAATCAAAATTGGACATAGGAGATATCAGTAAACTGTCCCTGGTAATCTTAGGCCTTTTCCGTACCATGAATGTGGAGTCCCTGGTAATCTTAGACCCCTTCCCTTTTTTTTGATTCCCTTTCCTGTTGCTTTCTTTAATGCCATTCCAGCAGCGGTTCCAACAGCGCCTAATGCAGCTGCTTTTGCAACAGCTGGGGCTGCAGCGGCTATTAATGCTGGTATAGCAGCAAGAAGTGGAAATATACCACCCGTCTTAATGATGTCTTTAATGGCATCCGCAGAAAGATTAAGTTTTGTACCTTTATTTGATTTTTTGGATTCATTGAAATGCCTGAGCTGACGTTCTGTAAGAGATAATTTATTTGAACCGCTCATCTGCTCTTTCTTTAGCAATATTTTTAATCCACAGTTATTTTTTGATGCTGATTGTATCCTTTTAATCTGACCAGGAGTCAGACTAACATTAACGTGATTATACGACATTATAATATTCATAAACGATCTAATTACACGTTTTCTACTGGAGCATCAACGACTCTCATTCGTCCACCAACACCTTCAAGTAACATTGATTTATCGCTGAGTATAACAGCAATTGCTCTGTAATTGTCAATACCTTCTACTACTGGTGGTCCTACTGCTCCTACTGGCTTCAGCACGCGAGCTCGAAAGTGTATATCAACTACTGACTGTCTGTATAAATCTAAATGTTCGAGCGAAAAGTAATAAATTGGATATAAGGTTGTAAAATCCAATTGTGATATTTGTAAACCAGTATCAATATTTTGATCACGACCCATGAACGTCATTAGACGATGATATACACGTGCTACATGATTTTGATCAAAATTCAATAAAATATCTTCAGATGGTTCTTGATGCCCATTTATCCTTAACGAAACCTCGGAAACACCAAGATTATCAAATATCATAATACTACGTAGTTGATTATTTACTCGTGCATTATTATGTAATGCAATAAAAATATGCCGTGGTGCAGAAACACCTTGTTGTGATGCTATCTGCCACGTAAATAAACCATCAATATTACTCTGGATAGCATCTGTGGTCATTGTCAACCATGGTAACGCTGATTTACCACCTTGATTCATAAAAGCAAGTAACCGATCTTCTTCAGATATTGATGGAGTCATCACCGGCATCCATAATGAAAGCTTGGTTAATACTACTTTACCATGAAGTGCAGCAGTTGCAGCAGGATCAACACCAGCGGGGTGCCATATTGCATCATCGTCCGTAGCCTTTCGTACGAGTACAACAGTATGTTTAGCTCCGAAAATAACTTTTCTGACATTTCTGCAAAATCCAAATATGTGTGAAAGTGGAATTACACATGAAAATCTCCTATTACCTTTCAACATTGATCGACGTACTGTAAACCCTAAATTAAATTCTGGATTAACACCATGAACCACCGGCCACACATCAGCGTCAGCGTTGTTGGCGTTGTTTCTAGGTCGTCTTATATTATATTGTATGTTGTTAGGGTAATCAGTTGTATCCTTTGCAAACATCATTGATGGACCAGCTGATCTTGAATAATCGTCGCTGTATCTAGCAAGACCCAATATTGTTGTTGCAACATCAACGTCTTTCTGGATTGATTCAATATTTTTTCCGTCAATCATATACGTAGCGCTGTCAAATAACGCCATAATACCATTATTAACAAAACTAAATATGTCATTGGCTCCATATGCAGTATTATCCATTTTAAAAATTTCACCTTCAAACTCAATAAACGCCTCAGCGGGTAGGAAATATCTACTTGTATCCTGAACTTGCAGTTCAATTCGTCCACGTTGATCTGGAATTCGAGCGTCATAAGAATAATATTGATAATCACGCATAGACTCATCTTTAAGTACTGGTGCGTCCATGTCGAATGCGGGATCAGATATTCGCTTGAACATCTTTATTATAATTATTACCGTCTAAAACGAAGACCACTTCGGGAAGTGAGACCACTTCCTGCTATCAGACTAGCGGTTATATTTTTTTCTTTTTCTGACATTGGTACATCAGCCAACTCTGATAGCTTTTGATTTGCAACTTGATTTATTATTTTACTGACATTTGCAGGCATTACTTCAGTGCTAGGTAATTTTACAGGTTGAGGTTTTCGTCGTATTAATCGTGCTAGTCTATCTTTAATCGCTGAAAATGCTTTACCAGCGAGATTACCAACAGCACCAATACTTTTTTCACGAACAACATCAATAGCTTTCATTCCCAGTTGCTTTGCAATCGGTATTGCTTTTGGGGCTATCCTTCTAAATAGACCCTGAACAACATCACCTAGTCCATCTCCGTAGGTTGTTTTGTATACTGGTAATCGTGAATTTATTACCCTGACCATAGTTGGTCCACGTTGAGTACTATGTACGATCATTTTATTATAGTAATTGTATTTAATTACGTACTTAGTCACTGTAGTAGTCATCAGCAATTTCATTAATAAGAGACTGATAAACATCAACGTCCATGATACCACCGGTAAATAACCGTCTGCAAATATCAGCCGCCTCATTAATTATTTCTGGAGAATTATTACCAGCTCGTTTTCCTCCGATGAGGATTTCTAATCGATCAACATCAGAGATAACGTTATTAGGGCATAGAGTAAAATTACCTCCAGTAGAGAAACCTTTTCCAAGAATATTGTAATAAGATTTTGGAACAATCTTACTTATTTCATGTTCTTTTAATCCTAATTCCCTTAAATTGTATGAAACGTCTTTTAATTCATCAATATGAAACACGATTGACGCGATGTTTATATTCTCCCCCCCCCCCCTTTCTCATTGCATCTATAGTTTTTTTTACTGAATTCAGCACGGTTAATTAATCCTTGAATTTTTCTCTCCCTATCTGAATCTTCTTCTGATTCCTTCTCAATTTCTAACATAGACGGTGATAATAATAATTGTGGATCCTGTTTTTGTGGTGGAGGAGGAGGTGATGATCTTAATGGTGGTGGTAATTCCAATGTTTCAGAAGGAGGAGGAGATTGTGTTCTTTTTGTATATTTTCGTTTTGGTCTTTCTGCTGCATCTTTCTCTTTTGCTATTCTTCTTTCTTCTTTTTCTCGTTCTTTCTGTTCTTTAATTTGTTTTGCTTCTTCTTCTCTTTTTTGTCTTGCTTCTTCTCTTTCTTGTCTTGATTCTTCTCTTTCTTGTCTTGCTTCTTTCTTCATTGATTTAACGAAATAATTAAAACTCCTATTATAATCTCTGCATATTATATCATCGGATTTAATTTGCTCAACGTCAGCACGTATGCGGTATAGTACTCTTTGCCATTGTTCACGGGATTTAATGATATTTTGATGATCAGGCTTTAAGAATTTATTTCTTTGAACAAAACTCGTAGCAGCAAATTCGGATAATTGGTCAAAGTTTTTAATGCTATTAATTGCCTCAGTGAAGTCCTCAGTAAATTTATCAAGTAGCTCAGCATTGCTCATTGAGAGAATTTTTTGTTTTTGCGCCGTTGATATTGGTTGAGCAGCAGCTATATCAGCTGGAAGTCCACGTAAAAGTCTTTTTGTCTGTTTTGTTCTCTCCGCTATTTTTTCAGTTGCCTCAGCGGTTTTCTCTAAAACAGGAAGAAGAGGTTTAGTTGTCTCTGTAATAGGTTTAAATAATTGTTTTGTATCCTCTTCAAATTCAACATGAGATTCTTGTCGTTGTTGTAATTGTTGCTTGACAGCATCACGAACAGGTAAATATTTTCTAATTGCTTCTAGTCGCTCTCTTGCTAATCTAGCTGAATGTGGTTCGCCTATAACTACCATTATTAATATTATTTATACTGGCTGTTTAATTTACAGCAGCAGGCAGGGTGGCCGACAAAAATTAAGTGACCCGCGAGTAAATTAAACGCCTTATAACATAAAAAACAAAAAATTAAAAATAAAATAACAAAAATGAGCTAACATTATCCGTTTTGGTAATAATAAAAGTTAGGAGGTTCGGTTTAGCGTTATTGACATTATTTTTTCAGCCCCTGTAGGAACCTTTATTTTATGAAAACTTGCTCGAAACCAATTTGTAGGGTTCACCCTGCCTGCTGCTTTACTCAATTCTTTTGTATTGCCACCTTCAGTACAAAGGGTATAAACTGTTAGCTGCTAGAGATGTAAGAAACAACATCTATCTATTGAAGAGAAAATCTAATTATACGTTTCGAAAAGATTTATTTAAAGAACTATTGTTCAATAATTCTTTTACATTGCTGATGGAACATGGACTGTATCGAGATCTGTATAGTGAATGTGCTTGAAATCGTGAAGCAAATATGAAAAAGTATCTGATGAAATATACGAAGGACATTTGCTTAAAATCGCTGTTCACTGACCCATTTATAATTATACTAACAAGAAAAACTCTTTTGGACCCAACATATAAGCCACAGAACTGATATAAAGAGTGTCAACGGCCAAAATGAGGTAATTATATCCCTTTCATAATTGAGGACTATGATCAAATTACCGTACGTACACGCTGATAAGTCGAGTCAAAATGCTCAAAACAAAGATCCTGATCTGCTGCAGCATAACGCGCCTGCAGAACAGTGTAGATGTTGTTTCTTTGATTGATTATTACTAACAAACTGCACAGGCACAGATCTGCTGATGCATTATGCAACGGAAGACGTGAATCTGTGCCGTTTGTAGTTGCACTGGTTGTACAAGCGAGTATATACGTTATAACAATTTGCTTACCTAGTGGTCATATATCAGTTACAAAATCGGATGAATCAGAGACTGAGTGTAAGCCAAATGATTCACATCTAGTGAGACTGGGGGTGATTTGTTTGGTTTACATCTAGTGAGAATGGGTGCAAGTTATTTGATTCACATCTAGTAAGACTGGTGTAAGTTGTTTGGTTCACATCTAGTAAGACTGGCTGTAAGTTGTTTGGTTCACATCTAGTAAGACTGGTGCAAGTTGTTTGGTTCACATCTAGTAAGACTGGCTGTAAGTTGTTTGGTTCACATCTAGTAAGACTGGCTGTAAGTTGTTTGGTTCACATCTAGCAAGAGTAAGTTGTTTGGTTCACATCTCGTGAGAGGCTGTAAGTTGTTTGGTTCACATCTAGTGAGAGGCTGTAAGTTGTTTGGTTCACATCTAGTGAGAGGCTGTAAGTTGTTTGGCTCACATCTAGTAAGACTGGCTGTAAGTTGTTTGGTTCACATCGAGTGAGACTGGATGCAAGTTATTTGGTTCACATCTAGAGAGACTGAATGTAAGTTGTTTGGTTTACGTCTAGCAATTTTTAAAAGAAGCCAAAACAAAATGCGCTTATTGTTCCTCGAGTCCGTTATAGTAAACAACTAATACTTCTTCTTCCCCCTGTTTGTTTCACCCCATAACTGTGACTATATATGTCTTATCTGAATATTAGCCAGATCGGACAAACCTACTTCCATGAAGGTATATTAAACATAAAAATAAAAATAAAAAAACGTAATGAACACAGGATATTTAAAGGATCAATCATGCCTAAGGGTATTAGGACTATATGCTAAACCGTCCCTTACGATGACTAAATAAATGTTTTTGCAAGACAGATTTAGAAAGAACATTTGGACATTCTTCGGAGGCAGATAGAATAATAACGATAGCAATAGATGGAATTCTTTAAAAATGGAGCATTGAATTTACACAAACACAAACTCAAATGAAATAAGCATCCACAGATTTTGCGAAGAAATGGCTAAAACACTTAGGTCAGTTGACACTGACGATAACATGTACACCACCTTTACATTGTAGGCAGCCTGAAGTAGGTCAGGAAGAAGAAACATAATCTACGCGCTCTGAAAGGATTATGCTTTACGTGGGCTGTAGATTAGATTGCCTTTCTAAAAAGATATTCAAAAACGAGAATCCGTAAGCTCACCACTCAGCTCTGTAGAATACTAATTACAAAGCGTAGAGGAGACTAGAACTAAACTTCTTTTCAACAGAACAGAAACATAATTTAAATGTTCGAGCGAATACTTCTGAGCACGTCCTGCTAGAAGACCTCTTGCGATAAAGGTCGAATTAGATCAATTTAGGATGAAAATTACATACCACAGCAGTCATTCATTAGAGAAATAAATCTGAAAACAGCGATATTTATTCATTGGTGTCTGTAATTCTGGCATGACATGACATTTATTTGAATGAGTCCGATTTCCGCTCCTTTTCTGCACTAAAGTACTTTGTAGTTCATAAATATTAAGTTTACAGGAAGGAAATTAGACAAAACAAAACTTCTGACGGCATAATTATCATACCCTTTTTCAAAACCGAAACTTTGCACGTATATTTAAAATAATTATAAGATAAAAATACAAAATTAAACGCAAGTGCTTATAGAAGCCCTGACTATGTAGATCATGTCTATATAGAGACACCAATAAATCTCTGTAAATATCCCGCAATAAATTATGAAAAAGTTTCCTCACTTGGCGGACCTACAGAATGCAAAAACGAATTAGAACTGGGTAGCTATAATTAATGCCATCATGGAAAAAGTTACTGTTTAACAGTCAATATCTTGTTTGGGATTATTATTCGTATAAATTCAGACATTTGGTGGAACGTACACAAATACAAATGAAAGAAAAAGTACGACTTTTTTGGTTTTATTATGACTTATGGAAAATCTCCACGTGGTGTGGTCATGTGATTACGAAAGAATAAAACGGTTGATAATACAATTGTTGATTGGAGGTTTTGTGTGGGAAGAACTATTGTCAGATTTAAATATGATTGCTAAGTGAATAATGGTTGTGTGTTCCGTTTTGGCGCGTTACAAATGTTCCACATCTTTACAATATTTGTGTTGTTTTGTACAACAAAAGCATTACTTCGCTTCAACAGGAGCTGTTTTTCTACATTTTATTATTCTTTCAAGATGTACACTTCCATAGCAATATAAAATTGTTAAAAGCAGTTTAGGTAGCAGTAACCTATTTGCAGGCACTATATTAACAGATGACACTAGTTTAAGAGAGGAATGTTTATATTTGATCGATAATGAATCAATAGCGCATTAAATTGCAATATAGATAATGAAGCAATAGCTAATTAAATTATTGCATAAATAAAGAAACAACAGCTCATTAGTTTATTACATACAGAATTAACCAATAGCCACTTATATATTTACATATAAAATGAAACGATAAATCATATGCAATGCTAGTTTTATCTAGTACAGGTTTTATCTGGTTTCGGAGCGTCAGCGTTAAGACAGTTCAGCAAAGCCTGGGTGTGTCAATGTTTTCAAACCCTAGACCAAATAAATCTAGCATTTGATGTCACTAACCTTAGAGTCTGAACATTTGTGCGTGAAAAGAAATGTAACCGTTTTCAATCACGGGAAATGCATCGCTCTAACATTTAAATAACTGTTTCCTGTCTACAGTCTAGTTGTACATTAGAATGAGATATTAATCGATATAAGCGGGAGATTTCCTTATATATATATATATATATATATATATATATATATATATATATATATATGAAAAAATCTTCGATTTTGTATGGATTTGTTTTTCCATTTCGTGTCATTGCATTTTTACACCAATAAAGAGAAGCTCCAAAATTTTACGATAGTCTTACGTACATATTATATTATGCTTCAATTTGTATATTTTGTAAAATTAAATGTTTGCATAGGAAAATGAAGTGCGTTATTACTTTAACACATTTCTTGAGCGGTTTATTACGATGAACATTGCTGGGGTCAGGGTACTGTAGAAAACATGAACAGAACGCTCCAACAGACTTCAGAGTGTAACACCATTAAACAACATCTTATCCATTGTGAGTTTAGTTGTTAAGACTTTAGTTTCTATATTTGTATGTTTCTGTATTCGTACGTTATATTTTGTTGCAAGCGTGATGTCTATTTCGGTAACTCAATTTCTAATGTCACTTAATTTCGATTTGCAGTTGTCACTAATAAAAGCTTGATATCTTCATGGTTTCCAGACATGATTTGTGATGATCGTTAAAGTCGCTATTTAAACAATATCATTACTTTATGCAATGAAAAGGTGTAGCGTTGTCATTGAGTGTAACAGACATACTATACTGTATGGGTAACAGAATGAAGAATAGCAAACGATCATAAAAGTTCATATATACATATTGGAAATATGAAACATTACAATAATTGAAAATTGCAGTTGTTTTTCTGTAGACGTTATTGCTAATGTCTGGTAAATAAATATACCTTTTATCCTATTCTAGCATGAGTGCCATACATTGTCATAGAGAACAAAAGTTATACTGTCAATTTGACGAGGAAAAAACCAGGTACTCAATTGCGTTTAAGATGGATAACTCTGCTGGAACTAAACATATGTAAGAGTTATCCAGTTACAACAGATGCATTTTCAATGATGTTTATCATATTATTAAAAAATCATAAAAGCTCAAAATATGATCTTGATATGAATTATCGTAATCTCACATGTTGCAAGAGACGTACTTTTTAGCCTTACAGAAACTACAACTCTTACATAAAGCACCAATCGCAGCAAGTTTTATTGTTTATTTATAAATACAATGTTCTCTTGACGTTAAGCTCCGCCCATCTGAGGTTGTACAATTGTTACCGTTATAACTTTTGAAGCATACGTGTTATTACCATGGTTATACAAGCCCGGATTAAAAGCGCAAAAGGTAAAAACTACATCTATATCCAAGGATATTTGTACAAACCTCTTCATACGTATACCTAATGGATGTTTGATACCAATGTACCCACCTACTTGCCTATGTATGTATGTATGTATGTATGTGTGTATGTATGTATGTATGTGTGTATGTATGTACAAAGGCTTATTAACATTTGCACAGATAACGGGGTGATATCGATCTATTACCAAATATGACAGCCATTACTAACCAACAAAATCTTTAAAACAACTTTTCAAAAGTCAAAGACCACCTTGTAGAATTTTTCAAATTATCCTGTTATGTGGGCCTGGACATATGTGCTATAAATAATTTTAAACATGGTTACCATACTATCAAGAGTCCATCAAAGGTGCTGATGTTCTCGTAGCCTTGAAGAATTTGGAGGGATTCACTATAGGACTAACTTAAAGAGTTTTGGTTATACGCAGATATCAATGGACTATTACATTCAGGAGGAGTGGCCATAAAAGGATTGTAACGATGACCAAGTTGAGAAATCACATGGACAACATTTTTATACGACTATATTGGGAAAGCATATAGACATCATTTTCATGACGACTATATTGGGAAAGCATATAGACATCATTTTTATGACGAACCGAATACCGATTACATGGAGTGTTTCAGTATCAACCTCATGCCGATATGACTCTTTTAGAGACTGCCACAAAGGCATCCATTTTGTGAGGTTAGATCAACATCATTCTACTTTTGGACAAACTACATAAGTGTCAGTGTCAATTCCATGTCAATATAACCAAATGTTTAAAAACTGTTATCATAACAAGAGTTTGAAAACGGCTTCTGTTACAGACATTTTGCAAGGTCAAATTATCGCCGTTTTCAAACAATTCACATCTACATATAATAAAAAGCAAAAAATCCAATTCGATGCGATGTGTTTCGTTTGGGACCATCTATGTATATCATCCATTGTCATTGCTGATTGTTGATGAGAACACCTTTAATACTACCGTAGTGGCCGTAATGTTTAAAGCTTAGATCATTTTTTCATTTGTGACCAACAGGATGCCTTAGAAAGTCTGTTAGTGAAAATCCTCTGTTGATGGTACCATCTGCTCAATGGGAAAAGCAATAATAATATTTTAAGATCTCGGCCATTTTGGAAGTCAAATTGGCACCGTTTTTCACTTATAACTAACTATATCTCATGTGAATCCTTTTTTGTGAAAACTCGATGTCAATACGACCATCTGTTCAAACGAGATTTTCAAATTGTTCTGTCCGATAGGAGCTGTTTTCCTATTGGTCCCCCTACGTGTCCTAGGAAGCCTTTCAATGAAAGCACCATGTAGTCTTTCAGTGAAACCACCATGTCCATATGACCCTCTGTTCAGGAGGAATAGCGACTACCCTAGTTCTTATATGGCCTCCATAGTGTTGATGCTAGGGATTAAATGGGTAGTAGGTCTTTATTTTTATACATTTTGCATATTATGAAAATAAATGTTTCTCACACCTCTTGCAGCTAATTTAAAGTTAATTTTAATTTCAAATTAGTCGTCTGGTAATATCTTTCAGATTTTTACTGGATAGTTCAGACACGTCTCTTTCTTGAAATATCATTTAATAACACTTTTCTAATACACACTCAAGACTTGACATTTCCAGTTATTCAGGTGGCATGTCAAGAAAGAGTGCATTTATCTATTTATCTATCACGTTTGATGGGACATACGCAAATGAAGGAAAACAACAGGATTGGTCAGGCCTCTTTTATTAGCGGAATTTTTATTTAATTTTTAAAAAGTATTGGTCATAGACTTTTTCTTTACTTACCTGTCGGTGCCTAAGGTACTCCCAGTTGTAAATGCGTGGCGCTTGCACCATTAACTCCATTATATAACATATTGACGGGTGATTAAATGACAAAAGAACTCTTTATTCTTTCTAATTCTAACTCTTGTTTCTTTGTATCCTTGGACTGTTAGTATCCGTATTTGACTTTAATTAAACCATTTGGTGAATATGAAGGACAAGGTAAGCATACACCACCTTAATGTTATGTACACTAGAACATAACAAAGCAGACAATGTGTGTTTATAACAAAGCACAGAACGTGTGGCTCAAACTCAGTCTTTGCTGACACAAAAATTCGGTCATCACATTGCATAATATAAAGCACCAGGAATTTGTGTAACTTATGGCAAGAAAGAGTCATAAAGGTTCATTCAGTGTAACAGTTGCGAATAGGCCTTCAGAAACTTGCCGCGTGGTCAATAACCTCCATGTAACTTGTTGTTAAAAAAGCTTTGCAGTAATCTCATATTTACTGATTTCTTTGGTAAAAACGATCACTTTTACTCATCATTTGAAGTAAAAGATAAAAAAAAATATATTGTTAGAACAAATATATGCAGAAATAATTGTCATACAGTGTCGGTTGTAATTATTATATTAACTTTTATTTCTTTAGTGATTAAATTTTTTTTGTGAAAAGGTATTAAAAATATAGTTGCATGGTTTTTTGTGGCTTTTCTAAGAGAAGAGAAGTCAGACTAATTTTGACAGTGCATTAGTGAACCCAACCTGTCATTTTGCTACAAAATGGACTCTTAAAACAAAAATGAAACATGGTCCTACAGCTACAGGAGTTATAGAGTTAAGTGTCAAGTAAATCGCCTCCTTAAACAAACGAATATCGCTATTGATGATTTGTTTAAAGGATAATGTTGACTCTATTTAGGATAATTCATTTACCAGTCTTTAGGTGTTGTAAGACTGATATACTTAAGTTGAAAATAAAACATTAGGTAACTACTCGATATTCCGAAGGTTAGTTTGTCTAAAGATTCTTAAGTCCGAACTATTTCTGAGCAAGAGCTCTGTTTTCTGAACATTTTAGCCCAAAATTATGTTGTTCCGAATCTTCGCAAGTTCGAAGAATATAGGAGTCAGTAGTCCGAAGGCTTATTGATCCGAGGGTTCGTAATTTCGAAGGAAACGGATGAAAGATTGACTAGTTCGAAGGTTTATTTGTCCAGAAGTTTTCGAGAAAACGGGATCCGAGTCATTAGTCTGAAAAGATTTGGTTCATTGTCTGAAGGTATTTGAAACGAGTTCACTGATTCGAACATTCAATATTTAGAATATATTTTTGTTGGTCTGGATTAACGCACTTGCGAACAAACTGAACCTTCGGAACATTGAACTCATTCTTTGGTTCAATGAACTTTCTGTCTAACGTATTTTCGGACCACTGAACCTTCGGAACATTGAACCGTTCTTTCGGAACAATATACCTTTTGATTAACGCACCTTCGAACCACTGAACCATCTAGCCATTCAACCCTTCTTTCGGACTGATGATCCATCATATTGACCCTTCCAAACAGTGATCCTTTCTTTCGTACCATAAAATCTTCGGACCAATGCACCTTCATACTGTCGAAATTTAACCAAAATAGTTATAATTGGAAGAAATTACTTCTTATAATTTTATAAATGTTGCGACATGAGCTTCAATACCGTGACGAAGGCATACAGTATTCAGTTTAATAATTTACCGATTGAAATAATTACACTCGACAATTCTAAAGTTTACATCCGTGTCTGTATTAAGCTTTTTCAACCAATGGAGTACATGACACAAATATATTCTAGCTAAACTTGATCTATGCTCCAGAGCAAATGACATAGGTTTACTTTCATCTTATAAAATATTCTAGACAGGATGACACGAATGCACACTAGCAAACATCGAACTATGTTCTAGAGGAAATGACAAGGATGCACATCCCTGTCCGTATATTTTATCATGATCATTCCACCATTTCCTTTCTCTCCAGTAGTTATTGTTCTTGCTAAATTATGTTACTTTATTTTTAGCATTCTATTTTGTGAGGGGACGGTATTTATTCCAGTATTGTTTTCTTTCATTGTTTACATACTTGCCATTAATCTTAATTTTCCGTTGGACATCAAAGATTTTGTTCTTGACGCTGCTGAGAACGATGTATGCACTAAAATAACCATAATTAATAGTGTTAGTTCCGTAAATAGTAAGGTGACATAGGGAATAGAAACAAATTGAAAATGTCTTCTTGTATGTAAGCATGTTATATCCACGATGTTCTTCTGTTCATAATTTGATGACGATGTGAGAAATAAATGTATTATATATATATATATATATATATATATGTATATATGTATATATGTATATATATATATATATATATATGTATTGCGCGTGGCTATCAAGAGCTAATGATAAGGCTATAGTAACAGCATGTGAAGAAATGAGAAGAATAAAGCTGTGATTCCAACTATTAAAAATAGCATGCTTACCTCGACTTCAATATTTGCTGATGCGCGTCAAGTAATATTGGCGACTTCGGAAAATATCGGTAAATTTCGTTTGCAACATATTAATTAGCATCCCCTATGCACACGACTAGACGAATCGTTACATTTTCAGTAATTAAAATTAGACAGTTTTACGATTTATGAAGCGGAATAACGTGTAAGTACTATTTATTTTCGACAATACTATTCATTATATCAGGTGTTTGGAAAAACAAAAATGACCAGATCAATCTCCCTAGTAGCCTAGATGGTGAACAAACCAAATCTAGGAGGGTCCGTTCGCGAAAATAAAGCTTCCTACGAAAACGAAAATACAAGGTCAATAACGTCAAACCGAAGCCTCTAACTGACCAAGACTTCTCTAATTGGGTTAGCTCGAGTAGTAAGGGAAAAGGCCGATTCGGCGCCATTAGTATACCCACCATACCTGGCGCGCTTTTTTAAGCCTTATTTTACCGTTTTAAAGCCTCCTTCTTAACTTTTCGATCACCTCCCATAAAGCGACTTATGTCACCGCCCAACAAATCTTACACGTTTTAATATGTTTATAAAGCAACATTCTTCTACAAACCCGTAAAATGATCTTAAGACCCTTCCTCCAGATCGACATAGGAAAAAATGGGCTTATCGGCCTTTTCACTTACTACTGGCGGATCGATCATGAAGAAAACAATATTAGGTGGTTCTATAGTGTTTTAAAATTATTATTATTATTATTATTTATTCTGCCTGAGACAGCTTTGTTTTATAACAATCTAGAACGAGTGAGCTAATACTGTTTTGGCAAGATGTGAATTTTTGCTTAAGGCTTAATGAAAATAAGGAAAGCCCAATTTGGAAAAATAAGCATAAATTAGTATGTGGCGCGGTATATAGTTATTATTTTGGCTATCTGATGTCTCTATCAACATTTTCATCATTTTTCATCAAAATCACATTGGTCCAAATCAGATTCTAATACTTCCTGGTTAAAAAATCTTTATAGAAGTATACTTTCCATATCTACAACTACTTCTGCAGAATAAAATAAGCAGCAGAGGTTTAAAATTCTATACTGACGTCGTTCTATAATGACCTAACGCTAAAGTAATAATGCCATCCTCACACCACCTTTTGTCATCAAAATTGGTTAACCCCTGTTTGTTGACTCTATCGGTTTTAATCTGATGCTTATAAGATCGGAACGATGTCATTTCAGCAGTGTGCTTCTTATTGCTAAATAGCACATCCCTATAATCATCGAAAGTTATATTCGTCTTTACAACACATTTCTTTACTCCTTTGGCTTTTTTAGATTCTTTACCGTCATCTACTCGAACGGCATACATCTTTGATCGTAGCCCGACGAACTCCGCTACAGGCTTAAAACAAAACTCGTCTTTCATCTTACCCATAACCTTTTTGTTGACAGGGTCGTGGAATTTATTATTTCGTGGAACATCTGACAGATCAAATTCGTCCTTATGATCAAATATATCCTGATAGACATCTTCTGCAAATATTTCATAAACGAGCGAGTCGGTGTCTGTGAATAATAAGTTTGACTGAGGCCAGATTTTTTTAACAAAATTGTAGTGGAAATCGTACATGAGCCACTTTGATGTTTCTAATACCGTAGCACCGACAAATATTGGTTTATTTAATACCAGATTAGATTTACGCTTTTGGACCATCACAATATTTTCTGAAATTCTGATGAGCCTGACAAACCTCTCTGATGCAACTAATTTACTACAGCGCTTTTGCGAGTTTACAATTTCAATGTCGACGCGGTTAAATATATTTTCCATGGTCTTGCCAAAGACGGAGTTGTTCATGAGCTTAAAGAAATCTTTTTCAAAATCTGTAGTTGCTTTTGTTCGCATGTCGTTGTTAAATTTAATATAATCGGCCATCCAGAAAGACTGTTCGATCATGAGCACACGGTGGATTTTTCTGACGGTTAATCCGTGGTCGATCGCCTGTTTAAGATTTCGATAATGACATACATAATTACGTTTATGCATCAAGTTCGGCACTAGCTTTTCGATCGAACATGGCTTTCCAATGCGGTTCCGTAGTTGAGCGGGTGACAAGAGGGAATCTGGTATAACCAACTTTTCTGGTAAAAACGGGTAGTCGTTATGTAAATCATGAAGCTCTTGTGGATAGTCGACATCAATCTCAACATAAAACGAAAACTTAGAGTTTGTTAGGTCCACAGTTAAATTATTTGTATATTCGATAAATCTTTCTGGAGTCACCCAACCAACGCACCTAACCGGCATTGCCAGACACATCGCCCAGGAGTACAGACCGTTCTTGTCCAAATAAATTATAAAACACGGAGGTTTCTCCGAATCATACTTTTCCAAATATTTATTATTTGCAACAGCATGTTTTTTACTAATTACGCTAATGCCGCCTCTGATCGATTTATAGATAAATAAATATTGATCAATATTATTTTCAGTAATTAATTCTGTCTTGGCTTTAGTTAATTTATGCAACGCGTCCCACGATAATCCTGGCGAGGAGAAGTACCAACCAGGATCTAGTCCATATTTGTTAATGCTGGCTAATCGGAAACTTCTGAAAATGTCGTCCAACAATAAAACGTCCTGAACAAGATAGATATCCAAATAATCACCAATAGTCTGACAACTAAACTTATTCCAAACCTCATGGGCGTGATTATAATCCTTATCCGATATATTTTCGTTATTCAACGACGAATAAAACTGATCCTTGGTCGGTAATGATGTTTCATTAAGCTTAACAAAATCATCGAGATACTCATATGGAAAAATGCCTTTTTGTTTCATCAACTTTACTGCGTCATCAAAATATTCTGTGAGAGAGGGAAACTCACTACAGTTTTTTGCAAGAGCATCTAACGACGACGGCATGAACTGCATGCTATCGATAAATTTTAAAGATCCAACCGTCAACGACATTATTTTTTCTGCATTGTTCGGGATACAGTCGATCTTTTGGTTATTACAGAGTTGGACAATGTCAGGATGTCCTAATGCTCTTATAATAAAGTGATTGTCGTAGCCTCTGAAGTTGTGGCCGATACACGGAATAAACTTAAGTGCGTGAAATTTTAAATTGCAATAATTATGAGCGGCTCCACGATAATGTCCAGTAAGGTGACAGTGGTCATAGACTTTTTTGCCAACACTGTCGGCTGGAACATCTTTCTCAAACTCCTTTTCACAAATATGACAGACAGAAGCTGTATTATAGTTGTTCTGCTGTTCTGGCGTCAGTGGAATCATCGTAGTTACTTTACTAAGTTTATTATTGATTTTAGCAGCTTCCATGAAAAGATTTTTCAACAACCAAACTGCAGGATCCTGTTCTTGTTCGCTTTTACGACGATACAACCTAATTGGCTCTGACAGTGTTGGATCTATTATACAACTGACCTTATACGCAACAGCAACAGGTACATGATCATTTACATGTGTAGTCAGTCTAGATCCAGCTGTACTAATATCGTTAGAAGGCAGTAAAATTGATTCAAAATCATACGTGATCGAAAACGGAATTACAAATTTCTTCTTATAATTCGTAAAGCATAATATTTTATCAGACTCCTTCGGTAATGTTGTTTTTTGATCATAAACGCAATATCGTAGATGATCCTGCAATAATTCTGACTTCGAAAATCCATGAAGGCACTTGTAACAAAAATGGACCTTATGCTGTTTATTACTATACTGACTGCTAACCAATCTACCAAAATTTTTTATCCAACAGTAATGTTCTTTATACCGAAGTAAGTTAATTGTTCTAGGTCCAGCTAACGGAGAATTCCTTAAGGGAAATATTTTCTTGGCATCATCAACGCCATAAACATTAATGCCGTGAGGAATTAATTTGCAATTTTGATTTTCTATTTTACCTATTTGATTAATTGGTGTTGGAAAATTAATGCAGGTTAGATTTAATCGTCCAACATATTTTTGATAATTACTAATTCGGTTAGCGTGATCAGCTGCAGGAAATAGTGCTGTCAAAATACTCCACATAACACATTTATTGTCGTCACTGATAACATTAATGTAACTACCTGTCTTTTTAATCTTTTCTGGAAGCTCAACAAACTTACCAGCACGAATTGGATCATGCTTATGGACATCGATCAGTAAATCAATGATGCCATCAAATACCCAGCCCGATCCTTTTTCAGTGAACTCATCGATCTGTCTGTCATAGTTTTGGATTATTTTATCTACTAGATTGTCTATGTCATAATCAGGTTCATTTTGACGTAATTCAAAATACTGTTCTTTTTCTTTTTCTTTAAGATTTTTCATTATATCAACGGCAACATTTTTTACATCATCGTTCTTAAATATTACGAACGGCTTTGATTCTAGATATGGTCTTGATTCTTCATCATTGACAGGACGTTTTAGTATAGCATTAATCCTAACATTAATTTTGACAGTGCCATCCTCATGCTGGATAAATCTGATAGCATTTTGTAGTATTTCATTAAGCGATCTCGACCGATCGTTAATGCGAATCCGATGTGTTTTATTAAAACCATTAAACAACGACTGTGTCAGCTCTATAGTCAACTTTGATCGCTCTTCATAAATCTTTTTTACAGCATCTTCCAACTGCCTCAGTTCGTCTTTGGATCGTGGATATTTTACTACATTACCAGTTAATGATTTATATTCTTCCATTAACCGCTTTGCATCAGCATCGCGAGTTTTCTTAGTTGGTTTACCAAGACCCTTGTGTAACTTTAGCTCTTCATGTACTAAGGATAATAATAATTTTTGACGTTCTATTTCCTTTTCATGTCTTAATCGAACAACCTCATTTTTTAATCGCTCTAGGTCATAATTGGACTTTGGATATCCAACAGATTTTCCAGAGAGAGTTTCATACTCGCCCATCAGCTTCTTAGCTGTTTGTGAACGTGTGAAATGCGTTCGTTGCATGTCTATATATAATACTTTAGATAAAATTAATCTAATTAAAATTATTTGCCTAAAATATAGATAACATTTAAACATAAATTAATTACCAAATATATAATGCCGTTTCAGCGAGGACAGAATTATTGTAAATATCTACCTCAAGGCTCAATGGAATTATGCAATAAACGATGTTATGGAGAATACTGCGGGCTACACAAACAAAGAATCCAAAGTGGCTGTAAAAGTCCAAAGCCATGTTTCAGCTGTGGTGTTGGAATGCGAGGTACTTTTGGTCTTTGTAGAAAATGTGGCGGTGGTAATTATAGATTGATTCTACATTATTATAATACTAGATCACCAGATCAAAATATATCAGACAGAAAAAAATAAATAAATATTTAGAAATAAAATAATGACAATAATATTCTGATAGTCTGTCGAGTTCAAAATCTGGCTTTAGGTTCAATATAGATAATTTCGTCCATAAAAAATATCATTTTTTTCTGCTGTGGATTATTTGATTTAATCAAACAATTATATATAATGGTATCAGTAAATGATTTACTCGCATTAAATATAAGTAACAGTCACCGCGGACCGGATAATTATTTTCACGATGTTCTGATTCAAGGACCAAACGGCGATAAATATTTTATGCCACCACCTGATTCTCAGCTGACGTTTAAAATCGTCAATAATAAGATTATTCCAGTTATCGGTAAAGTTACCGACCTAACAGAATTTTCTTTGATCAAGATCATCGATGAGTTTTGCGAAGTATTTGATCAAAGATTTAATTTACTCTGTAAGTCTGTTGCAGAAATAGAATCAGATCTTGGAAGGTCACTGTCTACAGAAGAACAAAAAGCTAAGAAGATCGTCGATGATTTATTAATTTAAATCACACACAGAAAATCCTCTATCGTAGGTGGTTGTTGTTTTTTTTTTCTGTGTTCTGGTGATCTAGTATTATAATAATGTAGAATCAATCTATAATTACCACCGCCACATTTTCTACAAAGACCAAAAGTACCTCGCATTCCAACACCACAGCTGAAACATGGCTTTGGACTTTTACAGCCACTTTGGATTCTTTGTTTGTGTAGCCCGCAGTATTCTCCATAACATCGTTTATTGCATAATTCCATTGAGCCTTGAGGTAGATATTTACAATAATTCTGTCCTCGCTGAAACGGCATTATATATTTGGTAATTAATTTATGTTTAAATGTTATCTATATTTTAGGCAAATAATTTTAATTAGATTAATTTTATCTAAAGTATTATATATAGACATGCAACGAACGCATTTCACACGTTCACAAACAGCTAAGAAGCTGATGGGCGAGTATGAAACTCTCTCTGGAAAATCTGTTGGATATCCAAAGTCCAATTATGACCTAGAGCGATTAAAAAATGAGGTTGTTCGATTAAGACATGAAAAGGAAATAGAACGTCAAAAATTATTATTATCCTTAGTACATGAAGAGCTAAAGTTACACAAGGGTCTTGGTAAACCAACTAAGAAAACTCGCGATGCTGATGCAAAGCGGTTAATGGAAGAATATAAATCATTAACTGGTAATGTAGTAAAATATCCACGATCCAAAGACGAACTGAGGCAGTTGTAAGATGCTGTAAAAAAGATTTATGAAGAGCGATCAAAGTTGACTATAGAGCTGACACAGTCGTCGTTTAATGGTTTTAATAAAACACATCGGATTCGCATTAACGATCGGTCGAGATCGCTTAATGAAATACTACAAAATGCTATCAGATTTATCCAGCATGAGGATGGCACTGTCAAAATTAATGTTAGGATTAATGCTATACTAAAACGTCCTGTCAATGATGAAGAATCAAGACCATATCTAGAATCAAAGCCGTTCGTAATATTTAAGAACGATGATGTAAAAAATGTTGCCGTTGATATAATGAAAAATCTTAAAGAAAAAGAAAAAGAACAGTATTTTGAATTACGTCAAAATGAACCTGATTATGACATAGACAATCTAGTAGATAAAATAATCCAAAACTATGACAGACAGATCGATGAGTTCACTGAAAAAGGATCGGGCTGGGTATTTGATGGCATCATTGATTTACTGATCGATGTCCATAAGCATGATCCAATTCGTGCTGGTAAGTTTGTTGAGCTTCCAGAAAAGATTAAAAAGACAGGTAGTTACATTAATGTTATCAGTGACGACAATAAATGTGTTATGTGGAGTATTTTGACAGCACTATTTCCTGCAGCTGATCACGCTAACCGAATTAGTAATTATCAAAAATATGTTGGACGATTAAATCTAACCTGCATTAATTTTCCAACACCAATTAATCAAATAGGTAAAATAGAAAATCAAAATTGCAAATTAATTCCTCACGGCATTAATGTTTATGGCGTTGATGATGCCAAGAAAATATTTCCCTTAAGGATTTCTCCGTTAGCTGGACCTAGAACAATTAACTTACTTCGGTATAAAGAACATTACTGTTGGATAAAAAATTTTGGTAGATTGGTTAGCAGTCAGTATAGTAATAAACAGCATAAGGTCCATTTTTGTTACAAGTGCCTTCATGGATTTTCGAAGTCAGAATTATTGCAGGATCATCTACGATATTGCGTTTATGATCAAAAAACAACATTACCGAAGGAGTCTGATAAAATATTATGCTTTACGAATTATAAGAAGAAATTTGTAATTCCGTTTTCGATCACGTATGATTTTGAATCAATTTTACTGCCTTCTAACGATATTAGTACAGCTGGATCTAGACTGACTACACATGTAAATGATCATGTACCTGTTGCTGTTGCGTATAAGGTCAGTTGTATAATAGATCCAACACTGTCAGAGCCAATTAGGTTGTATCGTCGTAAAAGCGAACAAGAACAGGATCCTGCAGTTTGGTTGTTGAAAAATCTTTTCATGGAAGCTGCTAAAATCAATAATAAACTTAGTAAAGTAACTACGATGATTCCACTGACGCCAGAACAGCAGAACAACTATAATACAGCTTCTGTCTGTCATATTTGTGAAAAGGAGTTTGAGAAAGATGTTCCAGCCGACAGTGTTGGCAAAAAAGTCTACGACCACTGTCACCTTACTGGACATTATCGTGGAGCCGCTCATAATTATTGCAATTTAAAATTTCACGCACTTAAGTTTATTCCGTGTATCGGCCACAACTTCAGAGGCTACGACAATCACTTTATTATAAGAGCATTAGGACATCCTGACATTGTCCAACTCTGTAATAACCAAAAGATCGACTGTATCCCGAACAATGCAGAAAAAATAATGTCGTTGACGGTTGGATCTTTAAAATTTATCGATAGCATGCAGTTCATGCCGTCGTCGTTAGATGCTCTTGCAAAAAACTGTAGTGAGTTTCCCTCTCTCACAGAATATTTTGATGACGCAGTAAAGTTGATGAAACAAAAAGGCATTTTTCCATATGAGTATCTCGATGATTTTGTTAAGCTTAATGAAACATCATTACCGACCAAGGATCAGTTTTATTCGTCGTTGAATAACGAAAATATATCGGATAAGGATTATAATCACGCCCATGAGGTTTGGAATAAGTTTAGTTGTCAGACTATTGGTGATTATTTGGATATCTATCTTGTTCAGGACGTTTTATTGTTGGACGACATTTTCAGAAGTTTCCGATTAGCCAGCATTAACAAATATGGACTAGATCCTGGTTGGTACTTCTCCTCGCCAGGATTATCGTGGGACGCGTTGCATAAATTAACTAAAGCCAAGACAGAATTAATTACTGAAAATAATATTGATCAATATTTATTTATCTATAAATCGATCAGAGGCGGCATTAGCGTAATTAGTAAAAAACATGCTGTTGCAAATAATAAATATTTGGAAAAGTATGATTCGGAGAAACCTCCGTGTTTTATAATTTATTTGGACAAGAACGGTCTGTACTCCTGGGCGATGTGTCAGGCAATGCCGGTTAGGTGCGTTGGTTGGGTGACTCCAGAAAGATTTATTGAATATACAAATAATTTAACTGTGGACCTAACAAACTCTAAGTTTTCGTTTTATGTTGAGATTGATGTCGACTATCCACAAGAGCTTCATGATTTACATAACGACTACCCGTTTTTACCAGAAAAGTTGGTTATACCAGATTCCCTCTTGTCACCCGCTCAACTACGGAACCGCATTGGAAAGCCATGTTCGATCGAAAAGCTAGTGCCGAACTTGATGCATAAACGTAATTATGTATGTCATTATCGAAATCTTAAACAGGCGATCGACCACGGATTAACCGTCAGAAAAATCCACCGTGTGCTCATGATCGAACAGTCTTTCTGGATGGCCGATTATATTAAATTTAACAACGACATGCGAACAAAAGCAACTACAGATTTTGAAAAAGATTTCTTTAAGCTCATGAACAACTCCGTCTTTGGCAAGACCATGGAAAATATATTTAACCGCGTCGACATTGAAATTGTAAACTCGCAAAAGCGCTGTAGTAAATTAGTTGCATCAGAGAGGTTTGTCAGGCTCATCAGAATTTCAGAAAATATTGTGATGGTCCAAAAGCGTAAATCTAATCTGGTATTAAATAAACCAATATTTGTCGGTGCTACGGTATTAGAAACATCAAAGTGGCTCATGTACGATTTCCACTACAATTTTGTTAAAAAAATCTGGCCTCAGTCAAACTTATTATTCACAGACACCGACTCGCTCGTTTATGAAATATTTGCAGAAGATGTCTATCAGGATATATTTGATCATAAGGACGAATTTGATCTGTCAGATGTTCCACGAAATAATAAATTCCACGACCCTGTCAACAAAAAGGTTATGGGTAAGATGAAAGACGAGTTTTGTTTTAAGCCTGTAGCGGAGTTCGTCGGGCTACGATCAAAGATGTATGCCGTTCGAGTAGATGACGGTAAAGAATCTAAAAAAGCCAAAGGAGTAAAGAAATGTGTTGTAAAGACGAATATAACTTTCGATGATTATAGGGATGTGCTATTTAGCAATAAGAAGCACACTGCTGAAATGACATCGTTCCGATCTTATAAGCATCAGATTAAAACCTATAGAGTCAACAAACAGGGGTTAACCAATTTTGATGACAAAAGGTGGTGTGAGGATGGCATTAATACTTTAGCGTTAGGTCATTATAGAACGACGTCAGTATAGAATTTTAAACCTCTGCTGCTTATTTTATTCTGCAGAAGTAGTTGTAGATATGGAAAGTATACTTCTATAAAGATTTTTTAACCAGGAAGTATTAGAATCTGATTTGGACCAATGTGATTTTGATGAAAAATGATGAAAATGTTGATAGAGACATCAGATAGCCAAAATAATAACTATATACCGCGCCACATACTAATTTATGCTTATTTTTCCAAATTGGGCTTTCCTTATTTTCATTAAGCCTTAAGCAAAAATTCACATCTTGCCAAAACAGTATTAGCTCACTCGTTCTAGATTGTTATAAAACAAAGCTGTCTCAGGCAGAATAAATAATAATAATAATAATAATTTTAAAACACTATAGAACCACCTAATATTGTTTTCTTCATGATCGATCCGCCAGTAGTAAGTGAAAAGGCCGATAAGCCCATTTTTTCCTATGTCGATCTGGAGGAAGGGTCTTAAGATCATTTTACGGGTTTGTAGAAGAATGTTGCTTTATAAACATATTAAAACGTGTAAGATTTGTTGGGCGGTGACATAAGTCGCTTTATGGGAGGTGATCGAAAAGTTAAGAAGGAGGCTTTAAAACGGTAAAATAAGGCTTAAAAAAGCGCGCCAGGTATGGTGGGTATACTAATGGCGCCGAATCGGCCTTTTCCCTTACTACTGCTCGTTTTGTTACTTTATTTTTGACGTTTGTGTTCTCGATTATCATGCATGTTCGTTTACTTACCCGGACACACACTGTTGGTCGTCACCCTCTCTGCTGTTGTGGTGTAGTATAATTAAATCATTATTATATCAATAATGGGATCTCACACAGGTAGATTGGCTCGAAAGCGACTAGAGGCAATTAAAAAATACCTCCCCGTCCGTGATTCTGTCAAACTAAAATTACAAAAGCGTCAGGAGTCTAAGGTGGAGTTTGCAGAGGATGCAGAACAGTAATTTGAACCTGTTACAAAGGCTACCAAAGGTCTTCCCACGTTAGAGCAAACCGCTAAAGCTACTAGAAAAATAGCAGAAAGTACTAAGAAAACAAAAACGATTCTAAGAGAACTTCCAGGAGGAATATCTGCTGCTCAACTAATGCATGAAATACTTGAAGGTATTGACCAAGCTCGTGTTGAAATAGCTGATATAAAAGATCATATACCAGAACCAGAACCAGGACTAGAACAAGAAAGAGTTAAAACTGCGCCGATTGATAGATTTACCAAAGATACTATTACTGATATCAGGAACGCCATAAACATAAGACAATTAGCTGCGGGTGCCGTGATGAGTATTAATAACAAAGAACAATTTCTGAAACCGGAGTACCGTGGTCGTTATATAGGCCGTGAAGACTGAAATAAATGGATATTTCGCATATATTACGGAGTTGATCAGGCCCGAAATGGTGATCCAAGATATATTGAGTTTATCGATGAGATAAAAAATCTATCTTGCATGGTGACGACTATCACCACAACAATAAAAAAAATTACTACAACAACAACAAATAAAACCAAAAAAAGCAACACCAAATAAAACAAGCGGAAAAAATAACAAGTGAGGAAGAAGAATGGCATGATGCAAGTTCTACACCCAGCGCCACCGGAAGTGGCATTGGTACAGGTACCAGAAGAGGTGGCCTTATTAGTCCATGTCCCAATAACGTCCTTGCCTATGTTAATAGACTAAAAATCATCATTGGAGGAAAACGAGCCGGTAATAATTCCCCAGAAATTATGAATGAAGCAGCTGCTATTTGTCAAAGATTATATACAGGCAGTATCATGGACATTAATGTTTATCGGTCTCTCATCGATGAAATCGTTGATGATTACCACACTGATTGAGGGTATGCTATTAGATACAATGACTAAAATAAGATGATCATACATAATGCTCAACGAGGACCTGTAATAGTCAGGGTGATAAACAAGCGATTGCCTACGTATAAAAGATATCTACGGTGATGGACTCGGTGATGTTGTTCAGGGTTTATTTAGACGGATAGTCCCAAAAGCAATACCGATTGAAAAGCAACTGGCTATGAAAGCTATTGACGTTGTTCGTGAAAAAGGTATTGCTGCTGTTTGGGATGTTGACAGCAAAGCATTCTCAGCAATTAAGGATAGACCAGCACGCAGACCACAACCACTAAAACTCAATCCAGTAAAATTACCCAGCACTGAAGTGATGCCTGCAAATATTAGTAAAATAATAAATCAAGCTGCGAATCAAAAACTAGAAGAGTTGTTTATTGTACCAGTATAAAAAAAACAACCAAAAAAACAACCCCCCCTCCAAAAAATAAAAATAAAATAAAAACAATAAAACTGCAAGTTTAGTAGCAGGAAGTGGTCTTCGTTTTAGACGATAACAAATATAATAAAAATGTTCAAACGTATATCTGATCCCGCATTCGACATGGACTCACCAGTACTCAAGGATGAGTCTGTGCACGATTATCAGTATTATTCTTATGACGCACGTGTACCTAACCCACGAGGAAGGATCGAGTTACAAGTAATTATTTCTTACCCGCTGAGACATTCATTGAGACCGAAGGTAGACTTTTGAGAGCAGATGATACAGCATACAGAATTGGTGATGAGTTGGTTTTGTTAATAATGGCGTCATGTCGTTATTTAACAGTGCCACATACATAATTGACAGAAAGAATATTCAGTCATGCCTGGAAAACGTCAACGTTGCCACGACGATACTTGGCCTTGCAAGATACAGCGATGATTACTCGAGATCAGCTGGTCCATCAATGATGTATGCAAAGTATACAACTGATCATCCAGAAAACAGAAACGTAACACTAAATGCAGCTGGAGACACAGTTGTATCAATGAATGAAAACTTCAACTTGGGATTCGCATCGCGTCGAACAATGTTAAACGGCGATGAAGAGTTCTCATTTGTGATTCCACTGTCACATATTGGATTCTGCAGAAATGTTAGAAACGTTATATTAGGCGCTAAACACACTGTGGTACTTGTTAGAAAAGCCACCGACAATGACGCAATATGGAGTGTTGCTGCCGTTAATGTAGGTAAAGTAATACTAACAAAACTTTCGTTGTGGTTGCCAGTAATGACTCCATCGCTCGCCAAAGAACAATGGTTACTCTCTTTCATGGATCAAGATGGTAAATCAACATTGTCATGGTTGACGATGACCACATACAGTATTCAAAGTAATGCTGTTGGGTTATTTACATAGCAGATAGCATCACAGCTGGGGGTGTCAGCACAACGACATATATTCATCGCACTTCAGGAAAATGCAAGAGTAAATTTCTAAGGAACGAAATCCGATAGTGTTTGATACGCTTGGAGTTAGTGATGTCTCTTTGAAGATAAATGGACATCAAGAATCTTCTGATGAAGTCTTGCTGAATTTTGAGAATAATCATGTTGCACGTATTTATCATCGGTTGATGACATTTATGGGGCGTGATCAAAATGTTGATTCTGGTTTGCAGATATCTCAGCGGGATTTCACAACATTATATCCAGTCTAATACTTTTCACTGGAACACTTGGATTTGTTCAGACAATCAGTCGTTGATATACACTTCCGAGCTCGTGTAGCTCGACTACCTGCTGGTGGATATAGAGCAATCGCTGTTATACTCTCAGATAAAACAATGTTGCTTGAAGGTGTTGGTGGACAAATGAGTTATTGATGCCCCAGTAGAAAACATGTAATTAAATCGCTCATGATATTATAATGTCAGATCATCTTGTTAATGTCATTCTGACTCCTGGTCAGATTAAAAACTACAATCAGTATCAAAAGAGAACTGTGGAATAAAAGCATCGGTAAAAAAAAAGGAAATCACAGGTAGTCCAAATAAACTTTCACTGACAGAACGTCAAATCAGGCACTCACTTCAATGAAGCCAAACGATCAGTGACCGGCGTACGACTTAATCTTTCTGCAGGTGCCACTAAAGACACCGCTAAAACGGGTGGTATATTTCCACTTCTTGCGGCTATACCAGCGTTGATAGCCGCTGCAGCCCCAGCTGTTACAAAAGCAGCTGCACTTGGTGCTGTTGGAACAGCTGCTAGGACGGCATTAAAGAAAGCAACAGGACAAGAATAAAAACTTCCAATAAATGGAAAGGGTCTAAGACTTTCATGGTACTGAAAAGGTTCAAGATTTCCCGGGACACTTTTCTGATTCTTCATCTGTCCAGTTTTGATTTACTTCATGCTGATAAGCGATTAGACATCAAAAATTTTAGAGGTGTTTTTAGGCGTGATCAATTAACAAAACAACCAAACAATGTTGCAACTGGTATCATTAATCTCGATAAAAACTCTGGTCCAGGAACACATTGGGTTGCATATGCGATTGATCCAGGTGGAATTGTTTATTTCGATTCGCATGGACTGGCACCACCTTAAGAATTTTTAAAATATGTAAGCAGGATGCAAAATATTCCAATCTGGTATTCAACATTACCAACACAGACAATATGTGGCCGTGAAGTACTCGCTGTACTCGACGCTGTGTCATCATCAACAACACCGCCTCATAAAAGTCAAACACGAGTATACCACTTTGTCCAACATTTTAAACAGGTATTAGTAAATATAATGGTAAATATTTAAAGATCTTCTCGCCTGAGTAAAACTCAGCAAGGTGACTTATCCAAATGTTCAACTCTTGACAAGGGGAAGAATGAACTCGCTGATTTTTCGAGTCTCGCAAATGTGGACCAAAATGAAGTCGTTGTTTTTCAGGATCACCAAGGACGATCAAAGACGAGCAATATTCCGTTGACAGATATTATTCTGCGGGTTCCAGGCGCGACCAAAGATAACTTAGTAGTGTTTACTAAAAATGGTAAAATTAAAAATTCAAATGAATCAGTCTTAACACTCATGGGAGAAATTGCTGGACATATTAGAAGAATTGGAGATATTATGTATGGCGATGTCAGCATGAGTAAAAATACAATTATCAATGTGTGAGAACCAAAATTAGACGATAATGTGGCAACAAAAAGATAAGTAGACTGCAACAACACCACTATCAGAGCTGAGATCGATGATCGTTTGTTATCCGCCGGTGATACAATGACTGGTTCTCTCAATATGGCTAATACTAAAAGTACTGGTCTTGGAGAACCTGAATCAAACAATGATGCTGCAACGAAGAAATACGTCGACAATATCAGCATCCCGATGATGACATCGTTAATGACAATCAGTGATGGAATTAACACATTTAGATTTGATTATACTACTCACTTAAACACGTTTCTGGATTTTCGTAGAAACGTAAATTCAGCTATTAATGAATTTTTGGAAGTGCATCGGTTATTGATATTAAACACTCTGATATAAAAAATTACCGACAGTGTAGTATATACAGCAGCGTCTGGATCAGCATTATGGTCACCACTCCATAAATCAATCAAACATCGCGCTGAGGTTACCGGCATATACAGAATCTCAATACTCGGCGCTACGGATAGCATCGTATCGGCATTCGTCTGTCTTCGGGAGACGATGGTGTAGCTTCCGGTTGGGTGTCCTATCTACACCTTCGGGAGTGGCTGAGGAGTCCTACCCTAGAGTGACAGTCTCTGTTGCACTTGAAGCAGGTGAACGTCGATGCTTGTTGTGACTGTTCTTGTTTCGCCTTCTTCATGGCCCTCTTTGTAGCGAGGTTTGTGTTTCTCGCTTCCTCGGCTTTCTGAACTCCCTGTCTGACAGCAAGGCACCAGGCGGAGAGTTCGTCAGTACAGCTCTCCCAGTCGTTGGCGTTGATGTCAGCCGTCTTCTTGTTCTTCTTGCAGACATCGTTGTAACGCAGACGTGGCCGTCCAGTCAATAGTGCGCCTCCTCCTAGTTCGCCGTATAGCAGGTTCTTGGGAATATGGCCTGGGTCCATTCTCTTGACATGGCCGAGGTAGCGAAGGCGCCTCTCCCTGAGAATTGAGAACATGCTGTTCATGATGACGCGTTCCAGAACCTCTGTGTTGAGTACTTTGTCCTGCCACTGGATGCGCAGAATGTGCCGCAGGCATCTCAGGTGGAAGCTGTTGAGTTTCCTCTCGTGGCTCGCATAGGTGGTCCATGCCTCGCTGCTGTAGAGGAATGTGCTGAGCACGCAGGCCTGGTAGACGCGCAGTTTGGTCTTCTTAGTGAGGTTGGGGTTGCTCCAGACCATCTGGTTCTGTCTGGCCGTAACTGCTGCTGCCTTGGCAATCCTGCCGTTCACCTCAGCAACAATGGAGAGCGAGCTGGAGATGGTGGACCCGAGGTATGTGAAGTTATCAACAACTTCCAGCCTGTACCCATCCATGGCGATGGTGGGAGGAGAGTCTGCCTCCTGCGCCATGACGTTCATCTTCTTCAGACTGATGGTCAGTCCAAACTCCTTGCAGGCGTGGGAGAGACGACATACCAGCTGCTACAGTCTATTTTCCGTGAGTGATATCAAGGCTGCATCGTCGGCTGTAGAGGACCTCTGTGACTTTAGTCTTAGCACGGAGACGGGCGATGTTGAACAGCTTGCGTCAGCCCTGGTATGGATGTACATTCCCTCGCTGAAGTCCTTGAAGGCGTATTGGAGGAGCATGGAGAAGAAGATGGAAAAGAGCGTCGGTCCATGGACGCAGCCTTGCTTCTCTCCGCTGCTGACTGGGAAGGCCTCCGATGTTGCGTCGTTGAAGCACACTGTGCTGTGCATGTTCTCGTGGAACGACGTGACGATAGCGAACAGTCGTGGGGGGCAGCCAATCTTCTGCAGGAGCCTAAAGAGTCCGCTCCGGCTGACCAGGTCAAACGCCTTCAACTATGAAGGCGATGTAGAGGGCCATCTGCTGCTCACGACACTTCTTCTACTGCTGGCGTAGTGAGAGGATCATGTCTACAGTTGACCGGCCGGCTCGGAAGCCACACTGGGACTCTGGGTAGATGCGGGAGGTTACGGTTTGCAAGCGCGCCAGGGAGACACGGGCGAAAGCCTTTCCGACGATGCTGAAGAAGGAGATTCCCCGGTAGTTGTTGCAGTCGTTACGGTCTCCTTTGTTCTTGTACAAAGTGACGATGTTAGCGTCTCGCATGTCCTGGGGGATGTGTCCCTGTTCGCAGCAGAAGAAGAGGGGTTCGTGCAGGGGCTGGAGCAGTGCTGGTTTCCCGCTCTTGAGGACTTCAGGCTGGATGTCGTCGCTCCCAGGGGCCTTCCTACAAGCGAGGCAGTCGATGGGTTTTCTGAGCTCTTCCAGGGTGGGAGGTGTATCTAGTTCCTTCATGACTGGCAGGTCTGGGATGGCGTCCAGGGCGGTGTCGTTGACGCCGTTTTGGGTTGCATACAGCTCGGAATAGTGCTTAACCCATCACTTCAGCTGTTTCTCCTGGTCTCTGATGACTTCGCCCGTCTTGGACTTGAGGGCGCGGTCTTGGAGGTGGGGGTGGCCTGTCGCCTTCTTGATACCCTCGTACATGCCTCTTGCATCCCCGGTGATGGCATCTGTCTTTATACTGGTGCAGAGGTTCAGCCAGCAAGTGTTGGCACAGCGGCGGACGGTATGCTGGGCGTTGTTCCTGGCAGTCCTGAGGGCTTTTAGTGTACTAGGGCTAGGTGCAGCCTTGTAAGCCAGGAGGGCATTCCTCTTCGCCTCATTCACGGGCTCCATCTCCTATCAGTTGGCCTCATACTAGTCGGCATTTTTGCGCTCCTTCTTTCCGTAGGCAGTGAGGCTAAATTGGTGAGAGCCTCCTGCAGTATGCTGATGAACTGCTGCGTCTTCTCTGTTTTGCTTGCACAGCAGGTGTTGATGCGTGGACGACCCTTCTACTTGGCGTGGTGCAGCTTCTTGCGTATTATTCGCACCTTGCTGGCCACAAGGAGTGGTCCGTGTCGCAGTCGGCACTGTGGTAGCTGCGTTTAAGGTGGACACTGACCAGTTCCGCACGGAGACAAGCGCCCCACTCCTCCAGAAATGCCCCACTCGGCTTGCGTCTCTGATCGCCTCTGTCAACTATAATTTAGATCCTAGCCTTCGCGAGTGGCTTATCTTCTAAATCTGGCGGATGATATTTCCACTACCAGGAGAAGGGGTGAAGGCGGACCACTGGCGCCTTAAAACCGGTCGCTTCGGGTAGATGGGACTCGTAAATCTTGGATGCTAGCTGATCTAGGAGAAGGAAAACTCCGTTTACAAACCTCCTCTGCCTTGCGGCTAAATCCACTCACAGGAAAGGCTAAGGAAGTAATCCGGAGACGGAGTCCCTAAGGCGGTCTGACATTGACATCAACGTCATTTCGGCAAGTCCTCGTACGTTGTTGGTGCAATCTGTATCGGCATTCGTCGTTCCCTTATGTTCACCAACTGCGTGGAGAGGGGGTATCTGCTGCATGGGCAACAGCTGATTCTCCATACGGCCATGCGCAGGCTTCGTAGTTCCACTGGAGAGGACACTCCAGCGTCGTCGTAAGGCGTCGGAATAACACGGGAAGTAGCAGTTTACCGGTTGTAAGACATAGCTCGATTGGCGTAGAACTTGGCGCCAGGGGTTGCTTCGATCGGTTGGAGAAATCATTATGTCTCATTGAACAGCTACCGCCCGCCTCAAGCTGGGCAGCCCCCAGTCAGTAAGGTGCTACCCCGCCATAGCCTGCCTGCTTTCTGGATGCTTGGAGCTTAGAGAACCATCTCGACAAGCGGGCCACAAACTCCTCACCAGACAAGACTCAGAGAAGAAACAAGAAGACTCTAGCTGTTCGTTTTGCAAGCTGGAACATCAGGACCATGTGTCCTGGACTCACCGCTAACCTTCAGCAGATCGACGACGCACGGAAGACTGCCGTCATTGACAGGGAACTCTCTCCACTGAACGTCGACATTGCCTGCCTTCAGTAGACCCGACTGGCGGACAGCGGCAGCATCAGGGAAGCCAACTACATCTTCTTTTGGCTAGGGAAGTCCTTGGACGAACCTAGGCAGCACGGTGTCGGCTTCGCTGTAAAGAACACGAAGGTAGCCTTCATCGAGCCTCCTTCATCAGGCACTGAGAGGATCCTTGCCCTCCGGCTGTCAATATCCTCAGGCCCAGCCAACATCTTCAGCCTGTACGCCCCAACCCTCTGCTCCACCCACGAGGAGAAAGACCAGTTCTACGAGGTTCTGGATCAATTAATAGCCAATATCCACAGCACCGAAGGCCTCTACCTACTAGGAGACTTCAATGCTAGAGTGGGAGCTGACCACGAAGCCTGGTCCACCTGTTTCGGCTCTCACGGAAGGGAGAAGATCAACGAGAACGGTCAGCGATTGCTGGAGATGTGCTGCTCCCCAAGCCTATATTTGACCAACACCTTCTTCAAATGCAAGGAGATCCACCAGGTGTCATAGAGACACTCGACACTACAACACCTACAATATGTACCACAATTTCACGGTACTATCCACTAACTGGATCTTCCTCTGTATTGTTAAGTAGTACTAGATCAAAACGACGCGGTAACATTTGTGGTGGAATCAGAAGAAAAAGGTGTCCTCGTGTTGTATTATTGGAGTTTTGAATTAGTCGCTTAACTACAACCTACTTAAAATATGAATCAAAACAACTGAAAAATGTCATCGACGATTATACAGCAAAATAAAAAAAAAAGAGACGTGTCGTTGTTACTTCTATAATTGTATACTCTGCATCTGCGGTCATCGCTGGTACAGTAACCGTCATCGGCACATTGTCTGCGTCATTCGTGATAGCACCAGCATTGCTAGCAGCAATTGGAATCGATGTCACTGCTGTAACCGGTGTTGCTGGTATTCTTAATATCATCGCAAAGAGAATATTTGCATGCCCAGTTGATAAATTACACGAGTATACAAAAAATTTGCATATGGCGACGCAAGCATGCTGCAAATTGTCTTCGTTGATATCAGCAGGTCTAAGCGATGGAATAATATCAGGTCAAGAGTTCACAGAAATGATCCTGATTTTTCAATCAGGGATTTACCATGAGGCAACGGCAGTGACTTAGACTTCGTCAGAATCTACTACAAAATCCCTGATTTAAAAAATCAGGATTTAAAGAATAATGTCGTCATCGCAAGAATTACTACAGCAGATCGTCGCTAATACAACACAGCTGAGAAACACGATATCAGCAAAGCTCATCCAAGCCTGACTTCAGCGGTAGCTTTCCAACTGCGATTCCAGCGAAGGAAATAGCAATAGCACAATTTGGAGTGTATCACAGCTGGCCAAATATTAGATCAAAACCATTCTGTGAGTTATAAGCAAATAATTCGTTGGTATTTGCGTATAAAAATAAACCCGATGGAACCCCAGACTAGAATGCCGTGAGTATACCTACGGGTAGTTATCAAATAGAACAAATTAATGAGGAATTCCAACGCAGAATCAAATATATCACCGGATTAAAATCCAAAATAGCTATCACTCTTCACAAACCAACGTTATCAGCCGCGATAGAAATAAATTCGCTAGAATACGCCGTCGATATATATCAGTCGTTGATCCGAAGTGTGTTAGGATAGCCTGAGATTCCACCGGTTATCAAGCACCACAAGAACCGAAACGAGATGAATTTTTTACAACAATACGAATATTTTTAAAGTTTCCAGAATATCGGAAAAGTTATCCTTGGATGCATTTTAGTAAAGACGGATATATCAGTACACATGATGATGAAAGGTTTTCTCAAATAGCTAAACTTTTATATTGTTTTGACAAAATGGCAAATTTATTTGTCAATGTAGCGTTTATTGAATCATTCGCCGACACAATAAGGCCTGAATACTCTCGGGCACTCACTGATCTAAAAAATTATTTTCCAGTATAATACAATATTACAGCGATGATATAAAACAACAGATTATTGAACCGATTCAACATATACATCAGGTTATATCGGACTTACAATATGTCAACAGAGTTATCATTACAAATCTGACGATGATTTGAAAGAATTATTTCTGAAACACTATGGAAGGCAAATTAATTTACAAGATGTACATTTACATTTGCCTGAACTTAAATTATCTACCGACCCAAGTGAATCAATTGGTGATAGTATCTATATAAATTTTGCCAACGTTGTTAAAGCATAGAGAAAAATAGCCCCTTCTCCGAATATCTTCAAGCACAACAATGATCCTTATGGTGGAGGTCGTCATATATCATCAGGTATTGTAAATATTACATCGACGATTGCAGTCAACCTTGTGTGTGATGTAATTGATGGAAGATATCAAGAAGACCTTGAAAAATCCAGTCAGGCCCTGCAGGGATATATTTAATATACATTCACCCCGCAAGTGCCTCCTGGATACTTAATAGTATCAGAACCAATTTGTTTATCTGCAATGTCAATATCCGTTATTATCAAGGATACATTTCAAACTTACTGACCAGGCCGGACTTCATCTTGATTTAAGAAATGAATCATTAAATATAAATCTGTAGGTAAGATCACAGATCTTCATCGTAGAACTAGATCAGTATTTTGTAAAACAAAAAAAAAAAAAAAATCTTCGAAGTTCTCGCAAATAATTATTTATGTGGTATTATATGTGAGTTGTTATATACAACAAAGAGGTAATGGAAAGTGCCGTCAGAACAATCTTGACGGTATCCACCCTTGGAAAATAGAAGAAAAGGCAGAAAATATAATTATTGATGAATACGGAAGTTAACGCAGGAACAGTTAAATGAACTGCATCGAGAACATATTATTACGATTGTACATGATAGAGATCAGATCCTGAACTATGCACATTCTTGCATTAAATTTGAAAACCTACAATAATATTAGAATAAATATTATGATCAGAATAAACATAAATATTATAATCTGATTCTGAAAATAAAATATAAAGGCTAATTTTCTTCAGATTTGATGGGTATTATTACCCATAATTATTTAGATTATTGACCAATTTCATCAGCTGTTTTATATTCAATGATTTTATCATTGATTTCAGAATGTTTTTATCGTTATTAATATTATTTCAGATCATCAAACAATTTCATCAAATTGACGGATATATTACTCAAATTAAATCAGATAATCAAACAATTTCATCAAATTGATGGGCATATTACTCAGATTTATTAAGATTTCAGAATTGTTTTCAGATTTATTTATTAATATTTATTATTATCAGAAATTTAAAAAAATAAATTTTTTTTGCTACAGTCAGAAATGAATTATTCTGTTAAGGGTTTCATACTTTCACTTTGTTTAGCTGTTGCGGACGTTCTCGCTACTTTCACTTTCAGTTTTACAATCAGACATAATCTTTCTCAACTGCTTTACACGCGTATTCACAATCTTTTTGTTTCGTATTCGTGAGACAATTCTAATCTAATTTTCTCAATCGCGTGTGCGAGTGGAACGAATTATTCAATTTGTGTATCATCGACTGTTGCCAAATATTGTATCATCGACTGTTGGATCAACTTAATGAATCGGGAATGTATATATATTTTCGAAACTTCGTTGTTGTAATGATTCAAAATCAGAAATAATTTTTCAGGATTAAGTTGATCAGAAATTTTTATACCGTCATGCTGTAATTTTTGAATTGCAGAAATAATAGCATTAATACTTTCGTAATTCATTATACAAAAAATAATTATTTAAAATAAAAAAGTATTTGAATTAGAATAAAAATAAAAATAATTCTGAATAAGAATAATAAAAATATTTTTTGACTATTCCACGGGGTCCCTTCATTTGCCAGTATTTGCCTTTCCATGGGGTCCTCCTCTCAGTGATGCCTTTCCTATGTCTTGTATGGGGCACCCTTCATAGACTTTTTCGTTTCATGAAGTCCCTTCATTGATGCATTTCTTATAGCTTGTATGGAATACCCTTCATGAGGATTTTTTCTTTCTGGCGACATTCTTTCTGAATGTCCTTGTGTGGGGAATACCCTTCAATGAGGTTGAGAGCTCGCATCACCGCTAGTGTTTATTTTTGAGGGCTCCAGTTTTCAATTTCACGCACCCCACCCTCCATCAAACCCCGGGAGAATGCAAAACAGCAATCAGCAAGTTGTTCGACGATGTGAGGAGGTGTACATGGGGCGGAGCTCCCACTTATTATGAAAAATTGCGACATTTTCGCCACCGTCGACATTCGTCTGTCACGGTAATGGAACTCCAGACCTCGAGTATGAGAATCCGCCACTCTAACACTGTGCCACAGATCATACTTACAGATATATGTTTCAGAAATTATTATGAAATTACTTATGCTGACCTACATGCGATCAATATACTGAATAAATCATAATTGTTGTAAATGGCAGTGTAGTTATTTCAATTTCCAAACACACCGTATAAAATAATCACACATACATTTCTGCCGGATATATCATTGGGAGTTAAAGTATATGTAGGTCTGTATACTTAGATCTAAAAATAATTTACCTGTATTCCACGCAGTTGAGGCATACTTCTCGTTTTACTGAATTGATCACGGACGAAGTCAAAAGGTGTAAATATCCTTCCTACGAATTTGCACTGTTACTGTACTGACTGCTAATTGCCACACATACAGTTAAATTACTGAATACGATACAAAAAAAAAAAAAGAATCGCGGCAGTCATGTAATAGTACGCAGTAACAAGCGGGGCAACTGCTTAATTATTCTTTCAGAGAGAGATTTGCTTGACAGAGTTAACTCCCTTAACAATTCTTACTCTGTGTAATACTGAAATGTTATTTTTTGTTTATATTTCTTTCAATACTCCAATTTGGTTATATTATTTGCTGCAAAGTGTATTGAATGCCTCCTAATATCAAAATATTTGCCAGCTGCATATGTCGATGAAAATATTATTTTCTCGCCTGTCCCTACATTCATAGATACAACTGATTTTGGAGACTTACAATTATTACCAGTGTTACCAAATTTACAATTTTGACTTTGTGTAACAGCTCGTAAATTATTCAAAGAGTTATTTTTCGGATCTGAATTAATATGATCAATCAGAAGGCCGTTTCGATTACTCCATGAAAACCTTCGTACACGAATATATGCTAGTAATATATTTTTTCCCCCGACAGTGAACATGAAATAACCAGTATTATTAACAACCCCTACTGGTTTCTTTAATCGACAGTTCTTGATTACACGATCTCGAGATGCTTCATAATTATTTCCATTAGATTGAACTGTTAAATTTTATAATGATTATATGTTTGATTTTATCAGAAATATTAGTATGAGTGACCCTGTGTCCTTGTAGTTATTTCAAAGTTCAGAATTTGTGAACTATGATCAGTTTGTACGGCCTAATGGAGACATTTATCGTGCAGAATCTCTCCACGAGGAAATGAAAAATCTTGCTTCGAAATAAACCGATGATGCTGAACAAATGGTGAAGAATTGTTTTACCGTTCCGTCAGTTGCTGCTCACTTTGCTCAGGAGAAAAATTCATAGAAACCAACACGGTCGGAATTTCTCAAAGATGTTCAGCTAAGCTGCGTCGAATACGTACACGGCGGATTGTGAAATACTAAATACAATTATAAGGATGTTATCTCACTTGATATGGTTGCATGCTATTCTGGGAGTTTTCTTGGAATGGGAGAGCGTTCTGAATACTTTAAGAGATTTGGACATCCAACACACGAGATGACCAGAGTTGCGATAGATGGACCTCTACCAAATTTTGATTTGATCGGATTCGCATGTATTAAATCATTTTCGTTTAAGGAAAATCTTCATCCGATTACTTATGTTTGGTTTGGCCGTCATTTCTCAGAACAATATTGGGCTCCGATAGTGCTGTTACGATATACGCTTGATAATAAAATTTTAATATAGTTGGTTGTAAGTGAAGCGATAATATCGTATCATTAACAAAACCAAATCTGGCTACCAGAACCCAATGAAATAGTTACCGATAATCCCGATGAAATTAAATACGAAAATAAAGTTGCAAAAGATCTCCGCAGAAAAATAATCGGTAAATTTATGCAGGGTAGTTCAGGTGATCATAAACGACATTGTACAAGATTAATTATCGACGATGCCGAACTCGATTTTATAATTGCTGATACAACCAATAAAAGTATATTTATAAACCGGAGAATGCTTAATTTTCAAATGGAACTAAACTAGGTACAATTCTTAGTTATGTTGATGGTAACTCACCGCAGTTTACTCATTTAAGTTCTTCGATGTTAGCATATGTTTCGATAAATTTATTATCAATGATAAACAGATTTCCTGATCCCGCGGTTATGTTGCAACAGATTCATTTTATATTAATAAAATATATGCGGATTTATTAAAACAATTACATATTGGCAATTATGCATCCTGGGGCGAATGGAGAATAAAACGAGAAAAGATACTAAGTTATTCTGAATCTTCCGACGTTGAAATTAAGGGGATATGTTACAAGAATAATCAAATGTCAAAATTATCATCAGCACAATCGGTATATGATCTTGTGGCCAGACATAACACCGTTTATTTTAATGGATGTGGTGGTTCTGGTAAAACAACGCGTGCGATTGAATTATTCCTGAACAACTGTTCAGATATGGTTGTTTTGACACCCACACATAGACTCGTCAGAGAAATGAATGAATGAGGAGTAAAATCTCAAACTTATCATAGTTTCTTTAGATGGTGAAGAGACGCATGGACTCCTGAACGAATGGGTGAAAAATACATTCCTAAAATTATTATTTGGGATGAAATATGCACGGTGTCGCTAGAGATATTAAAAGCGTTTCTTGTTTGATTATTGACTCAAAACAAAGCTGAGATAATATGTGGCGATCATGGTCAACCGCCACCTTTTGTTGGACTGATGGAAGGGAAATGCATGGACTCCTGAGAGAACGGGTGAGAAATATATCCCTAAGATCATTATCTTGGATGAGATATGTACAGTGTCTGTGGAGGTATTAAAATATTTCTTGATTGGTTACTGACGAAAAATACTGCTGTTGTCATGTGTGGTGATCATGGTCAACCACCACCTTTTGGTGGATTATCTCCGCATGAATGGCTGCAAAAATTCGTAGATTATTATGAGGAAATAACTGATTATCGTAGAGCTATTGATGAACCACTGAAAGAGTTTAATAAATTAATCAGACTGCAGCCAGATAAAATACAATGTGAGATAATGCGTGAAGTAATTCCAGAAACTCCAATGAATGATTTTTTGAATTTATGGTGGCCCGTTGATTTGATAGTTGCAAGTAGAAAGGTAGTTCGTGATACACTTCAACAACAATTATTTCTGTTAAATAAAGAAAAGTTTTCAAATCTACTTTGCCATTGTGTTATCGCCGAGCAGATATACGACGACAGAATATCGATGTTGAAATTCCTGGAACCTTGACAGAGTCAAGGGAGTAACATAATCATGTAATAAACGATATTGTTTTGGTTCCTGTGAGTGCTGTTGAGAGCGCGTTAACGCTGGACAAAACTAAATGGACTCTAAGATATGCTCTAATGATTCATTCATCACATGGATTAACCATTTCGGATGCTAATATTTTGAATGTCGATGATCGTATTGAATGGTAAAATTTAGTTATCTTGCAGTGTCTGGAGTCAGAAGAATATCTCAGCTGAGAAGGGTTATCATAGACTTCACAGAAAATAATAATCAAACTGCTAGCAATGGCGATGATGTAGTTAACAACGAAGTTGTCAAGAAAAAAATTAACTAGTTCTAAACAATGTGACAAAAAAATAATCGCGACTTTGATCTCGATGTTGAACAACAACAGAATAATCATTGTGCGAGCTGTAACACAGTGATGTTATGTCAGTATTCAAATACTAATCCAAGACAGTTTACCGTAGATAGAATTAATAGTAGTCTTGGTCACAAACGCGATAATGTGATGCTAACCTGTCTTAAATGTAACCGCTGTCGAGGAGCCAGTTTGCAAGACTGAAGGCGGTGATAATTGTGTGACTTCAGGAATTACTTGTAATTGTTCACGTACAAATGCACGCTGAAGGGCAGTTGAATCTAGTCTGTAGATTGCAGGTTTACCCGTGAATCTTACCACGCTGGACAATTTACGTATGGTGTTACGTATCGGCTCGTTTAAAGTAACATAAACAAAAGAGCGAAGACAACAAGCTTTGTAAATTTTAACCAAAATAGTTTATTTCCCTAGAAAACACGGTAAAAAGGTGAAAATAAGAAATAGGACTTACGCTTTGCGAAGAAAATCCAAAAATTTGTCGTAGAATTTGATAAACATAAGTCCTGTAAATAAACATTTCTAATTGAAGTAGTCTGAATCGCAGTTCCGTTCCAAGATGGCGGATGATGACGTCAGACGAAGGTTTTACACAAATGTCCAGAGTTTTCAATTTGAATCACAATTTGTACTGTTTTGTTCCAATTTTGAATTAATTTCACTAAATGTCTTTGTCCAAAGCCAGTTATGTATAGTTCTCCAGGGAAATTAATTATTATTTAAAAGGTAGATGAAGTACAGCTATCATCCATAACAAAACACATGTCGTTCTAAAGACGTACAAACGAACAACTCTTTCCAGCACAAAAGAATACCTTCTTCTCAAGGTATTAGAAACTCTATAAGATGTTAAAATGTGACTCTCTAAGGTGTTAAAATATGACTCTAGACTATTTCGCAGGTACCTGAGTATTTAAGGCGAACTAAAACGTCATTTCATGTACACGCACGAAGCATACATGGCGATTTCGAAATCTCGCCATCGCAGTACAGAATGTCAACAAATATTATTAGAAATGACCGTGGTCACAACCAATCATTTACATAGCTTTGCCGACTGTTTACTTGAATTGACAAACCGACATGCAAAAATCGTGCTAACGCGAGCCACATTTACGTTCTAAATAAACACGACGTTTCTATCAAAATGTCAGACCCTGCAAACATAATCATCATTACAATAAAATTTACAATAATGAAATAAAAATGAAATAGAAAGAATTCACATTTTAACACACATGTAATTAAACTACATGGTCGTAACAATGGTCACACTCCAATAGAATCAGTTGCACTTTTTTTTACCACCTTCAAGTTTACCAGGTTCATATAAATATCTTACAGTCACATTACCTGGTAATGGTTGCTTTGAAAAGAAGTCATGCCGTTGTATTAGTATATATTTCTTTGTGATTGCATTGGTAAGCTTCATAGAAGTTGCACGAGTAATTTCATTATTTAACGCAGCTATCACTCCACTTGGTAGTTTTGCAACCCATTCATTAGATCTCTTATCCCCGGACTTAAGGCCGGTGGATATTTCCTTTGCATGTTGATATCCAAACAATCGCTCAGCAAGTGTTCGATTAAATCTTCCAACGATTTCCTGATCGCGATGAATTGCGGTATGTCCTCGTCTGATTTTAACGTTATGCTGTTTCATCAGAGATAATACTGCACCAAGAAATTTCTTTCCAGGATCAACCTGTAGTAATTGTGGCCATGGTAGACCGCCACGTTGATAAATTCTTTCAAAAGCAGATGCAACTTCAGTTGCTGTCTTTGTTGATAATGGTTTCCATATATCTACTTGCAACGTCAACGACAGTCAATGCGTATTTGTATGTGCGTGATTGACGTCTACCAAGTTTAATGGTATGGTGTGGTAAAAACAAAATGTCTGCTTGATGAACTTGATTGGGAGTGCTGACATCGAAATGTGCATACTGAATCATTTTTAGGTGGTGGTAGATAAATTTGCCATATTGCCTGTCGTGCTAACCAATTTGCAGCAACTGAACGTGTGACATTTGCTGCATCTGCAAGTTTACTAATCGCTGCTCTACCCCTCCAGTATCCTCTTGGGCTATAATAAACCGATTCGATTATTATGATAATAATCGGTTGATTATTTACCAGTTCCTACCACTAGTTTACATTTCATCGCAGATTTTACTAGGAAGCGAGCAAGTTTTTCTCTGAGAGATTTATTTTTTTATAGAATTTTACGAGTGAATCAACTTGCATGCTTGATCAATCGCATTTATTAGATACTCTCCATGTCTTAGCTGGTCTCGTTCGTCAAGTCGGATATCAAGTCGAGTTCTTGGACCACATAAGTATATGCAGGAATATGTTTTTCTCCTGGGTATTTAGCCCACGGAGTCCCTGGTAATTTTCCCAGTGAAGCAGCGAGACCACCACCTGTTTTCCTTGACTTGTCAAGGGAGATAAATCTGTATTTGCTTGTACCACATTTCACACACTTACCTGTAAGAGCATGCTTTTCATTTTTTGTTATTATTGTTGTTAATCCACTGCTGGGGGTATTTGCTCTGCATCAAACACAGTATAAATCCATATTATTTATTATATATTTGTACAACATGGATATCATTGATTTTTAAGCGACAGGAATGCAAGAACCAGTCAAACATCATCCAGTGCTGCAGAATTCTATCAGAGCAATTATAATAGGTCCATCTGGGTCTGGTAAGACGCAATTGTTGCTTAATCTGATAATGAGATGGCTCAAGTTGGATAAGTGATATTTAGTGGCACCATCCGTATATGATCAGCGATGCCACGATGTGCTTAAAGATTTTAATGAAAATGCAAAATTGTTGGACGAGGACGGTAATGATATTATTGATTTTATCACCAATATTGATGATGCCCCTTCTGTAGATGACCTCGATGGATGTATTGTTGTTGTTGTTGTTGTTGTTGTAGGGTTTAACGCCATCCTTCAGCACAAGATAGGCTATACATGGCGGCCAGTATTAATGGTGGAGGAAGAACCCGGGAGAACCCGGAAAGAACCACCGACCCACGAGAAGCTACCGGCAAGCTTTCTCACATAACCACATTGGCCGAGCCCGAGACTCAAACCCACGCAGTCAGAGGTGAGATGGCAGTGATCCGTAACGGTGAGCGCTTTAGACCACTCGGCCACTCGGGGCCCCCGATGGATGTATTAATAATCTAGTAATATAAATGATGTGATGCTAGACAAACAATCAAATCCAGCTCGGATATTTTACCGTGGCAGACACAAAAATACTGACATAATTTATGTTACTCAGCGATATACGCAAGTATCTAAAGTGATCAGAGATAACTGCAATATTTTAGTTGTGTTTAATGGAGTCGATACACATACTCTGTGAAACATTCATCAGACTTGGTGTTCAGGGGATATGGATATGATTAAGTTCAAATACTTCTTTTCACGTGCGTAGGCTACCCCCCACGGATTTATCACGATAAATTTACATGATCCTCGGTCGAGGTATCGTATAGGTCTCGATATAATTTTTGGTTGACACTACAGCAGCAGGGAGGGTGACGATCAACAGTGAGTGTCCGGGTAAGTAAACGAACACGCATAAAAAACGAACACACACAAACGTCAAAAATAAAGTAACAAAATGAGCTAACCCAGTTAGAGAAGTCTTGATCAGTTAGAGGCTTCGGTTTGACATTATTGACCTTGTATTTTTGTTTTCGTAGGAAGATTTATTTTTGCGAACGGACCCTCCTAGACTTGGTCTGTTCACCCTCTCTGCTGCTTCCCTACAAAATGACATACATCGTAATTATTGCTACCGCAGGACTTCAAGCGCGTCTTTCATATGAGAATTGTAACGTAAGAAAAAAAGAACCAAACAAAGCAAGATAGCTTCAGGTCACGTCCTGTGATTAATGGAATGTTACATTAATGTCACTAGTAGGGTCGGTAAGACTAATAACATGCATATAAAAATCGTCAAACACTGGCTTCCGCAAGCAGTGTCAACCGCCCGCTCGTTGTACGTGTTGACTCATATTGGATTTTCAATTCAAAGCACAGTTAACTGATTCTTATTGAGGTACGTTTGCTTAATTGTACTGTTTGATACTTTTCTATCATTAAGGGAACTGTTAGAACTTTGCTTTGCGTAAAAAAGAGCAAACGTGGCAACTAGAATGAAGGGAATAAGTTTACATCTTGAATTTCTTTAAACACGAGACTTGATCGCATAAAATGGAAAATTTTTAATATATCTCATATTTCAGGACAGTCAATGTCGTTGCAAAATTGTGTTGCACAGAAATGTTCCACCCTTTGTCCTCCTACCGCTTCAGTGGCCTAATTGGTTAAGCGTCCGTATCAGATGTGGGAAGTCGCGGGTTCAACCCCAGCCGAGTCATACAAAGATTTACAAAAATGGTACAAAGCGCTACTTTAGACTAGTTTAGGCTCATTTTATAACACGGGGGGGGGGGAGGGGGGGCAGTCAGTTTAGTTATCTTTTTGCTTAGATTATATACAGTTTCCCCAGAAATTTCAGCCACGGTACATGATGGGACCATACAGGTGTATCAGCATTCTTTCCATAGTGCATATTGCAAATGAAAACAACTTCACATTACATCCGCCACTCTTTCAGACGTTCATGATATCTGTAGAGCGCCCACACAGCAATCTTAGGATCCTACTTCACAATCATGCAGAATCCTTTTAAGTTTGATAGTGGCTTTATGTTTCAACCATCGTCAACAGTTGGTTGAATTGTTTGAAGACACAAGAGTAGCTCTGACAAGAAAAGCTGCCTAGATTTATAGCAACTGCTTCGTTGACTTTGGTGATCTAAGCCATGTTCGCGAAACATTGCTTATAGTAAAATTACCTGCAAATGTTTGCTCTGAATATTTTGACAAACATGCTCCATTCCATCTGTATTTTTGTCTATAACTTTGCTCTGCCTAATGTTGGGTGAAAAATAAAGACACTAAAGTGCTAAAGACTTGCCTTAGGTGGTGTGATTGTGTGTGTGTGTGTGTGTGTGTGTGTGACACTCTTTAAACACTTCGATACTTCGTGGGTGGGGCTGCGGGCTAAGACTTAAAGTTATGGTGGAAACGCCCGATGCTTTTCAAATGTCTATAACGTAGGATGGTGAGAAAGACTAGCCTGGTTCCCGGCCCCTACGTAGCTACCGTCTATAGTGGGTCCGGTACTGGCAAATAACGGTGGTGGACTGGTAAAATAAAAGAGGTCCTATACGGCCTCTTTTCATAAATTTTCAAAAACGTTTTTTATGTGATAATACAATGGCAAAACATGTTTCAGTATTTGAAAATCGAAAAACTGCAACTGAATTTTCAAATTTTTTGATATGACGTCACAGGCACGTACTCATGGCGTCACATTTGGTTATCGAATAGCTATTTAGTGCTAACTTTTGAGCTATTTTAAAGAAAATAAAGTGGTCCAAAATTCAACTTTTTGCAGAATATAAAGGTATGAGTGAGTAAACTTTCACTAGAATATCGTTTTGATTCCTGCATGTGGACCATGTGAAAAACGATAAAATGTTAGTCCGTCAGCGTTCACTGGTACAATGCATCTCTTTTACGGTCAAAACTGACGTTTCTGCTACAGTGAAAGCATAAAATACTGTTGACATATACCTCAGTAACTATATTTCCACTGTAACAGGAATACATACGGTATTGTGTCAACACGAACTACAATTTGTGTGTGAAACAAATTATCAACAAATACAAATATTACTTTTTCTTGAGTTATTCTGACAAGAATATGACAGAAAGTCAGCGTTAAACTTTTGCATGCACAAAATGTTTTTAATGAAAATGATGATAAGTGTCAGAGGTAATGATCAGAAACTAAAGGACTGCTTCATTTTAACATTGTTTCAAAAGAAAACTCACGTTGTATAGATCTTATCATTGCCTTTTATGGACATTGCGTGCAGTCTACAAACACCTAAATTTTGATACCCCAATTTCAAATTATGAAATATAAACCCTTCGTCTTAATTGCATGCATATAATATACCAATATTGTAACGTGAATTCGTTATATTTTTTTTTTCTAGATAAGTAAACCAGTCTTTCCCTTTCCACCATTCTGCACTAAAAGTATATTCAATTTTTTAAAAATATGTATAAGTTTTAATCAGTGCCAACGAATAGGCAGCACTTTATCATCATTTACCCCCACCCACCAGTACTCTCCTTTGAACTGAATTCACTTTCACTCCATGTTTTTCAATTACCTGTGTTCAACAAATTCATGAACAATTATATGTCAATAAAGTACACTTATCGGATGTGACTTTCATACTTATGACATTAGCCTTTAATTAATATTTGTGACAGGATATCGAATTATATTGAAGAGAATTCTAGACATGTCAGTACTGTACTTCTTTTATTAAATCCAGTTTCGCCTTACTGAACGAACTAAAATAACTAACCCTATCCATCATTCTGTATATGCATCCGATAATCAGTTTTTGTAGGTAGCAAGAATATTCATAAGGTATTGCAAGTCACACTCATCCATTATTTCCTTTTAATATGTCTGATTGTTCTTGAGTGAAGAATGTTTGTCATTATGTCATTTATAAAGAGTATAATGAATTACCTTCAGCATTTGTAGGTGAGAAACACTCCATATAGGTTTATAACATCTTAACCTGTTGTGCCGAAATATCAGTTCATCTTGTTTGTTACCAGTATTCAGTCCATTGGGGTCTGAATGACGGAAATTGAAGGATCTGTGTCTCATTATTTTATTTATTGTATGGTGCTACATTTACACAATTGTTACCAAAAAGAACCTCTTTAATGATTCCTCCCTTCTACATCTCCAGTCCATACTGCTTTAAAATTACTTTACAGTTCCCAGTGTTGACACAATCTAAATACACATTCATTGATAAAAAAAAATAATCTAAACATAGAAACATGCTACTTTTATACGATTTTCTGTCTTTTTCTATTCTTGGACTAGAGGATATAATATTTTTCCTATATCCCCCAATCAACCTTGACACAAACCTTATAATAAAGATTAAGCTAAAATGACTTGAGGTAAACAAATGGAATTTATGATCAGATTGGAATTTCAGGTCATTATATCAATTCGTTCAATTTTAAAACTATTTTTGATTTACATTGAAAGTAAGGACTATTTAGTCAAACCAGGTCAAATTAGATATCTAGATGATGGTGACTGTCCTTGTTTTCATTTTGCACACCTATTTAGAATGAGACTTACTTTTTTAAGAACAAACTTACTGGCATGGTTAAGCAACACTCACTTAAGGTAGACAAATGAAATGCAATAAAAATGTTTTTGAAACAAAATATGTAGATGGCCTTCAGTGATGTCTAGGTCATCGCCTTCCAATCGTACGCATTTAGTAACATGTGGAATTTGGCTTTGTTTTTAAACCAACAACAGATCAATTTACAAACAGCTACTTCATGCAGTAGCGTACTAACAGGGGGCGGACGTGGTGGTTTCCCCAGGCGCCAGAGGTCTTGGGGTGCCAACAATCCGGGCACCAGAAGTTCTGGGTCGCCAAAATCCCTTTGAGCTATCATCGTCGCCTCGGGCGCAATTTATTGTTAGTACGCAACTGAATTCATGCAGGTAAGGTACGCATGTTAACATGCATGTATAGATGACGTCATTAAAGTTGCTGTAGTTTTAGCAGTTTTTCATATACTTTACTTCTGGGCGCCAACTGTTTCCCTTTGAACTGCAAAATCAGGGATTTGTATGCCGCAATACTAACAGCATTCCTTTATTTAACCTTGTAAGATTTTTCCTTTCCATATACCAAATACCAAAATAACAAAAAGATATTATCATGGTAGAGAGGGTGGATACCTGCTTTTTATTGCAGAAACAAATACCTTCAAGTTTACGAAAGGGAAAGTACTATGCAACGAATGCTCTGCGAGAAGAATACATTCCAACCCAAAATTTAGGTGTGATTCATTTAACAAACTTGGTTTTACGCATCTTGCTGGATTTTACCTGTAGTCGCTTTGCAAAAATGCATGTATATCCGTCCAAAAATACTTCCCCACTCCCACCCCAAGTAGGTTACACTAACACATAGTTCATGCGCCTTTGGATAGGTAATTTGCTTGGAGGAAACTCTTTCATAATATCATGCTTTCAAAACTTAAGCTTATCATTCCCCTGGGACCTGTGACATGACAAGGTTTGAACAGAGCGCTGATTCGTTGTAATTTGCTTCCTCTTCGCAGGGAATACCATCACCAGGGTCTATGACAATGGCTCCCCCATTCCAGGAAATATCATCACCAGAGTCAATGACTATGACGTTGTTTCCTAAACTGAAGCTGACAGTGATTTCTCAAGTTCCTATAACTGCGTAAAGTTTAAAGACAATGCTGTTGCACTCTATCTATCCCCCCATCCCTTCATAGGGAATACATATGCACCATCACTATGTGCCATATGCTTTTGTATATTTTGGGGTTAGCTGTTAAAGAAGCCCAATGTTGGTTTCCAGTCTTAGACATCTATAAATGCATCTTAACCACTTGGACCTACATTTCCTAATTTGTGATTATTTTAGGCTTCCATTTTTTAGTTTAATTTTAAATATGATTTCTCTATTGGAGTATGAAATAAAATATTTAAGCCTTCATCTTGAAATCAGCATCATAATAATTGACACAAATTAATTTTATAAACGTGCACTGCTTGAACTGTTTATTCTAGATCATTTAAGTTTGAGTATCGAGGAAACGTCTAGAGGAACACAACCTCATAATGTCCAGAATAGGTCATTGTGACATATTTAACCCAGTTGCTGGTATTAATATAAATGTTTGTTTTTACATCTCTGACAATTAACACAATATATTAACACACAAAGAATGAAATTGAAAATGATATCACTTTGTTTTGGATCAGAGGCACAAAAATTCTTTTTCAGTTTCTTGTGTATTGGGCATATGGTGACTTTAGAATTTTGTTAGCATATAGTACATTAAACATTAGGTATAGAGGGCACAATTAAGCCTGACAAAGGCAGTACTGACTTTTTCACTTGCATACCATTTTGTAAATTAACTGTATCCAGGCAACTTCGAAAATAATCTACTATATACATAAAACAAACGTGTAAATGAACCATTCTTTTCTCCCTTGGTCCATTTCTTTTGTCTGCTTGATTGTAAACATTATAATGTCCTTTCGTAAAAATCAACGTCTATGTTCATTGTTTAAAGATTTGGGTAGGAGTGGGTAGTTCATGTACAATAGGAAATTTGAGTACAGAAAACCATTTTGTGTGCTGCAATAAAGAATAGCTGGAACGAGTACACAAGCTAATGCCAGTACACTTTCTTAATTGTATGTATAAGTATGACGTCCTCTATAATCAGTTTCTGCTGATGTGTCAACAGTTCCTTGTTGAGTCACCAAGAATATAATTCCGGCTTTAAAATTCCGAATAACTTTTAGTAAATGTCTTTGTCCAAGAATTTCTTTGAAGAACAGTATTTTCCCGGGTGAGTAAATTATTTTAAATTTAAAAAAATCAATTCAAAGGGCAACAACAGGAATACCTTTCAGCCTCAAGGCATTATTTACAATTGACTAAAATTCACTGAGATATGAGTATTAAACCCAACTAAAACGTAATTTCAAACCCACGAAATGGGTCACGTGGTCACCCCCTACAAGTCAATTATCACGTAGGCTAATATAGCCTTAGCTAAGAATCTGATTCCCACACTGGAAATGATTTTAAAAATAAAACGTTGTTTATTCAGACTAACACGTAGGCGAAGCATGACCTTGATTCCAACCAATGATTTTCACTCACTGTTTATGAAATCGGAATCAAGATTAAGAACTAGGTCAGCTAAAATTACGATGTAGCAATCAATTTGCGTTCTAATCAGGCTAAAAGAACTAAACTGAATTTTTCTAGAAAAATGTTAAATCCAGTGAAAAATGTTATTACAATAACATGTAATGAAAAAAAAAAAAATAAAATAAAAAAGAATGTAAAACTAACACACAAGTAATTTAATTGCATATACGTAACACTTGCCCCCATAAAGAAAAGAAAGGAAAGATTTAGGTAATAAAGCTTTCTTTTTACCTTATGTTAATTATACATGAGGTAAAAAAAAAAAAAACATAAGAAGAACTCATAGGAATTATACAAAGTGTACATGAAATAATATTTCTATACACGGGAAAGTGCATCTGCAATTAAATTGTCTTTTCCCTTGATGTGCCTGATGTCAAGATTATATTCCTGTAACAACAAACTCCACCTTAATAATCTTTGATTTTTGTTTTTCATCTTGTAAGGGTGCTGTGATCACTGAACACAACAATCGGAGAAGGAGCTGAACTAATGTAAACTTCAAAATGCTGTAATGTCAATATCAAAGCCAAATATTCCTTCTCGATTGTTGACTAATTTCTTTGGTGATTATTTAATTTCTTAGAGAAATAGCACACTGGATGATCAACACCATTTCTATTTTCTTGAATCAATACTGCTCCAACCCCAGCATCACATGCATCAACAGATAGTTTAAAAGGTTGACTGAAATTTGGAGCTGTAAGAACCGGCACACTTTTAAGTATGGCTTTTAACCTATCAAAAGCCTCCTGATATTTTTCAGTCCAAAGAAACTTGTTTTTCTTGCTCATCAAATTTGGTTTCTCAGGGGTTCAGCAATATTAGAAAATGTGGAACAAAATTTCCGATCGTATCCAGCCATACCTAAAAATCGCATCAGTTGCTTTCTACTGACAGGCACAGGGAATTCAGAGATAGCCTTGACCTTAGCATCTATAGGTTTAACTTGTCCATGCCCTACAATATGTCTTTGAAATGTTACACAAGCACGGCAGAACTCACGTTTAGATAAATTAATTGTCAAATTTGCATCACTGAGTCTTTCAAAGAAATTCCGAATTGTTGCTAAATCTTCTTTCCTGGTGTCGTTGTAGATGATGACATCATCGATGTAAGCATCATAGTTATCTAGACCAGAGGTAATCATATTCATCAAACGTTGAAAGGTACTTGGCGAACCCTTCATCCCGAACGCCATCACTTTATATTGACTGAATTTGTTCAAAAATATCAAATCCCGTGAAAATAATCATTACAATAAAATGTAATGATACAAAATTAATAAAAAAAAAAGAATTTCAAAACTAATACACAAATAAACAAACACCTTCAAGTAGCATTGTTTTATCTGAGAGTATAACAGCGATTGCTCTATACTTAGCAAAAGTTCCTCTTGCCACAAGAGCTGGAAAGTGTATATCAACGGCAGATTGTCTGAATAAATCCAGGTGTTCCACTGAAAAGCAATAAATCGGATACAGGGTTATAAAATCTAGCTGAGATATCTGCAAACCAGAATCAACATTTTGACCACGCCCCATGAATGTCATCAAACGATGATATGGACGTGCTACATGATTGTCATCAAAATTCAATAATATATCTTCGGATGGTTCTTGATGCCCATTTATTCTCAGCAAAACTTCAGTAACACCAAGTTTGTCAAATATCATTGTACTGCGTGTTTGTGAGTTTACTCGAGCAGTATCTTGGAAAGCAACAAATATATGTCGCGGTGCAGAGACACCTTGCTGTGATGCTATCTGCCATGTGAATAAACCATTATAATGTTACTTTGAACACTATCTGTGGTCATTGTGGCAATGTTGATTTACCACCTTGAGCTATTAAAGAGAGCAGCCGTTGTTCTTCAGTGAGTGATGGTATCATTGCTGGCATCCACAATGAAAGTTTTGTAGCATTACTTTACCTGACTCAGCGATAGGGTGCCAGATTGCATCATTGTCAGTAGCCCTTCTTACAAGTACAACTGTATGCTTGGCCCCGAAAATAACCTTTCTGACATTTCTGCAAAATCCAAAGATATGTGACAATGGAACTGCACATGAAAATATTCTACTTCCACCTTTCAGCATTGATCGACTCGCTGCGAATCCGAAGTTGAAAGTTTCGTTCATTGATGCGACTTCAGTTCCAGCGGCATTCAGTGTCACGTTTCTGTTTTCTTGATGATCAGTTATATTGTTTGCAAACATCACTGATGGACTAGTTGATCTCGAGTAATCATTGCTGTATCTTGCAAGGGCAAAGTATCGTCGTGGTAACGTCAACGTTTTCCAGGTATGATTCAATATTCCTTCCGTCAATGATATACGTGGCACTGTTGAATAACGCCATGATGCCATTATTAACAAAACCAACTCTAATATCAGCTCTATATTCAGTATCATCTGTTTTTAGAAGTTCACCTCCTACTTCAATAAATGCTTCAGCGGGTAAGAAATATTTGCTTGTATCCTGAACTTGCAGCTCAATTTCGCCCACGCTGATTTGTCTCTCGTGCATCATACGAATAATATTGATAATCACGTACCGATTCATCTTTGATGACTGACGCAACCATGTCGAATGTGAGATCAGATACACGTTTAAACATTATTTATATTTGTTATCGTGTAACACGAAGACCACTTCCTGCTATCAGACTAGCAGTTACATTTTTTTTATTTTTCTGACAAGGGTACGCCAGCCAACTCTGCTAGTTTTTGATTTGCAGCTTGATTTATTATTTTACTAACAGTTACAGGCATAACTTCGGTGCTAGGTAAATTTACTGGCTGAGGTTTTCGTCGTATTAATTGTGCTAGTCTATCTTTGATTGCTGAGAATGCTTTACCGGCAACATCACCAAGAGCACCATTAACTGTATCACGAACAACGTCAATAGCTTTCATTCCCAGCTGCCTTGCAATTGATATTGCTTTGTTGGCTATCCTTCTAAATAGACCCTGAACAGCATCACCAAGTCCATCCCCGTAAATCGCTTTATACGTAGGTAATCGCGAATATTATCACCCTGACCATGATCGGTCCACGTTGAGCATTATGTATGATCATCTTATTTTCTTCTTACTGATCTAATTGCATATCCTCAATCACTGCGGTAATAATCATCAGTAATTTCATGAATGAGGGGCCTATAAACGTTAATGTCCATGATACGGCCTGTGAATAATCTCTGACAAATAGCAACTGCTTCATTAATGATTTTTGGGGAATTATTGCCGGCTCCTTTTCATCGAATGAGGATTGCTTGTCCGTCCACGTCGGCAAGGACGTTATTGGGACAAAGATTATCAAGGCCACCGTTGGACAGACCATTTCCAGTGGCACCGGCGGAGGCAGGATCTGTGTCATACCATTTTTCTTTTCTCTTACTTGTTGTTAAGCCAGATTTTTTATCTTTAGACTCGCTTACTTCCTGTTTGAATTTAAAAACATTTTCATCATTAAGTTTAACCCGCTGAATATTATTAGCGGCGAGATATAAATTTGAAATCCAATCGCCACTTTTCATAGTTTTAACATATTCGGGTTTTAAATATTTATCTCTTTTATCGTATCCATATGCTGCAATATTTATTATTTTGTCTGGATCCCTGATAGCGCCAATACCTTCCGGCGTAAATTTATATATAATGTGTTACGGGTAGGCTCGTACAAAAATAACATGAGAAAAGAGTTAAGCCAACAAGCTTTATATATCTTAACAAAATAATTTATTTCCCCAGAAAACAATGTAAAAATTGGAAATAGGACTTACGGTTTGTGAATATAATCCAAAATTAATCCTAAGATTGAAAAATACAAGTCCTATCACTAAATAGTTCTAACAAAATCCGTGTTCGAATCTCGATGAAATTCCAATATGGAGGCGATGACGTAAGATGAGACCGTTGTACTGGCGGTAACAGATCCTTGATTGAATCACAGTCTGTATTTCGGCATAACTCCAGAATAAATTTCCCCTAAATTTCTTTGTCCCAGAACATTTATAAAAAGATACACTTGTTTGGTTTTCAAGAGAATAAATTATTAAATTCCAAAACCAAAAGAACTGCAAACTGGCAACAACTATTAGAAGCCTATTCAGCCCTCAAGGTTTAAAATACAACTGAATATATTTAATACCAATTGGCTGTTTTAAGCCTCGATTTTAGGTCACATGGTACTCCACGTGATAGGCTGCATGATTTACTAATTTGAACATCGCAATAAAATAAAATGCTATTTGTCACGTATGCAAGAATAGCCCTATCTAAGTACCAAATTCGTACACTGAAAATATATAAAATTAAAAAGGCTGTTTACAATCCAGTTATCATTCGGGCCGAAATGACCTTGGAAATAGCCAATCGTTAACACTCGATGTTTACAAATCTATGAACTAGGGTGAGCTAAAGTAGTGCTAATGTAACACCTTTTTGCATTCTATACAAACAGAATTTACTTGAAAAAAGATCGAATCCCGTGAAAATAATAATTCCAATAAAAAGTAATGAAACAAAAAAAATAAAAAAGTAAAAAATAGAAAAGAATTTTAAAACTAATACACAAGCAATTTAATTACATATACGTAATAAATGTTGATTCTAACTTTTGACTGTGGTGATGGTGATGGTAGAGGAGGTTGCGAGGGTGATGGCAGAGTTGTTTTGTCTGCTTTTTTCTTATTTTTCTTGAGTATAATTACCTCTTTCGTCTAGCTTTTCAAGTTGCATCTTCATTTCTTCTTCTTTTTGTCTCCTTCCTTGGTTTACTTGTTCAATATACTCATTTACTGCCTGGTTAAAATTGTTAATCTTATTAACAACTTTCTCAGATCTGATCTGCAGAGTATCAGTAGCGATGCGATATAAATCGTTAACCCAATCGGCAGATTTCAGAGCGTGAACATATTCGGGTTTTACATACCTATCTCTATCATTATATCCAAATGCTGCAATATGAAGTAATTGGTTTGGCTCCTTGATAGGGGCAATACCTTACGGCGTAAATTTATTTGTAATGTTAGTTCTAACTTTTGGAGGAAGCTGAATTTCAGGTTGTGGTTGACTTGCTTGAAGACGGCCAGGTAATGTCTCAAGAATTTTTTGAGCTGCCTCAGTTGCGGTAACAAATTTTCTTGGTTGGTTCAACAATTGGCTTAAATAACTGTTTTGCACCTTCTGTAAATTCCACCTGAGATTCCTGACTCTCTTGTAATATTTGCTTGACAGAATCACGAACAGGGAGATACTTTTTAGTTGCATCTAGTTGCTATCGAGCTAGTTTAGTTGTGCGAGATTCCATGTTTAACGTTATTATTGATATAATAATGATTTAATTACGCCATCTAACCGTTACTTTTTCTTACACCCTTGAGGGGACTCTCCAGGTAAATATATTTGACGCACAAAAAATAACCCGATTAGAAGTCTCAGTGACGCTCGTGTTTTTTCGCCCGTCGTAGGAAGCTTTATTTTCGCAGGAAAACCTGGTCTGTATACCATCCATGCTTTAGCATTGTTGACGCTTGTACTTTTTCACCCTTCGTAGGAAGCTTTATTTTGGTCTGAAAATTTGGTCTGTTCACCACCTCTGCTGCTTAACCATTTAAAGATATCTTGGATATACTATTCGGTTCAGCACGCGTACATGACTTACGTGATTTACAAGTTAAGGTTTGTGAATTTACTATCAAGGCGCTTTTAGTCAGCGTCTCAGATGTCGTGATATTTTCTGTCAGAGCATCTGTTTGTATGTTAGTCTCTTCGTTACCACATCTCCAAAAACCCTTGGGTGGAATTTCATGAACCGTTGTAGTCAGATTGCCTCTGTGATTTGCACGAGGGGTATAATTCCTGTCTCGTGCCCCTGGGGTTCCTTGGAGGGATCAAATATAAAAATGAAAATAAAAATTGAAATTACAATGACAACTCTCTCTCATATATATATATATATATATATATATATATATATATATA
>JAECUM010018751.1:0-26710 GCA_016617855.1 Megalonaias nervosa | reverse complement strand
TATATATATATATATCACAATTGACATATCTTGAACGATTTATTTCCTGACAGTTTATTTCCAACATGCAGTTTGGCGGATTCATACCAGAGTTTTGATCGTTGCTCTCGGCCATCATGAGCGCTTCACAATGGTATTTTTCCCCTCACACCAACGTGGCATGCTTCTAATGGAAGAGGAGCACCGTCCTACGTAAACGTTTGGCATGTATTCAACACTATTCGCCGACACATTGCTGACCACAGTAACTAGTCTATCACATGGGGAGCCATTTGCATTGATTCTTTCCAATTATAAGTATTAGAATTATAATTTTCTAATTAATTTCAGCCCGGGGTCGGTCTCACCTCAGTTTGTATTGGGTGGTCCTTAGAAGACATGATCTCCCGGTGGCGGTTCAGTGTCTTTTTGCCTGGATTTATGGTAACTATAAACGTGCTATCCCGTGATAATTTGGTTTTTTGATTATCCGTCCTTTTGTCAACAGGATCATACTGAAATTATTTTATGAGGCGCGCACCCCCTTCCCCTTTGCTGCTGATACACCCACATGTCAACCTAGCAATGAATCCTCATCTGTACATATCAGTCCGGATTACTAAAACGGAAATTCTATAGGAGTCGGTGCTTACAGGCAAGGCAATGGGTGCTGACCCCTGGACCCGTGCTCTAATCTTTGTAGAACTACGAAACAAAATTCTCTAACCTGGATGAAATTGCTATTTGTTCGTATTTAGAAAACTGCTGTTAGTATTAGTGATCGGTTTACTTTTCCATTCATTGAAAGCGTTTATCACTGGCTGACATCACTGCTTCATCAAGTTTCAAAACTTTCTTGGGAATAATATTTTCTCTGAAGACGTTTGGCACATTTATTGTTACTGCTTGTGCTCCAGCGAAGGTTAGTTGAACAGATAAACTAGTAGCTCTTCCAGATACTCACAATTCAGTGGATGACATGCTTACACCAGCAAAGTTTCCATATAGCTCTTCTAGGTACTCACAGTTCAGTAGATGAAATGCTTACACCAGCAGATATAGTTTTCATAATTGCCTGTAAACATTGCAAAACCCTTTATATTGTTCTTTGTTTTGTTTTCCATGTCTTTGTAGTGTTTATTCTCCTTGACGGAAGCATTATGTTTGCAAGCTCTCGAAGATGTTATGTTCTTGTTTCACTCTTCTCATAAGCTATTTGACTAACAATATAATCTTTTTATTGTGTAACAATTTTGTCAGGTAAAAGTTATTTGCCTACCAGGTAGACGATTGTGAAATAGGGAAACGTTGGTGTACCAGCTGAAAACTTTCATAGGTTTCTCAAAAGCATACTGGATTCCACAATAATGTCAGATCTTAATGCTGCATAGTAAATTATGCTGATGATCTTATTTGTTTCTCTATATATGGTAATGTTTATGCAGCTATGTCGGACGACAATCTATTTTTAATTTCCAACCCTATTGAGCAGAATTGAAACTTTTATCAGATAAAACGTCAAATTACAATCAGACGATTATTTGTAAACTAACGAGCGTAAATGTAACAATAAGATTAGCAACATCTCCAGTGTTCATTCTTAATGATGGACCAACTTAAATATTCAATATCATTTTCTCAAAAGCATCATGTATGGGGTTGTGAGAATAGGTGTAAGTGCTGTAAAGAGAGTTCAGAATTTGTTTATAGTAGTAGCAAGCTAGCTGAAGATAGACGCAAAGTTGTGTTTTAATCTTTCATTCGTTGAATTGTAAGATACTGGCATGGCGGGAGGTTTCACTTGTGCCTTGATTTATTGGTTATTGACATTTTAAGTATATGTTACCACCGTGTATTAAAGTACTGGAACAACTTTACGTTTAGATCGAATGAACCAGATTATAAAAACAATTAGTGCACCTTGTATCAAATATTAGATTGTGCTTTTCTGAGCGTGCTTCCTTAAATAGCTCTGAAAGTTTACTAACTTGTTTACCAAGTTCGACTCCACGTGGAACTTCTGTCCATTACAATTCTGGTCAACAGAGAAAATGTTTTCAATGGTTACATGCGAAATATATGATATAGAGTGGAAATAAGTCAAAACATTATAAAATGCTAAGAAGTTGAGGTTTCGGAATATAAATTACGCTCAGTTGATCTACTACGTAAAAAAAAAAATAAATAAATTAAAAAAAAAAAAAAATAAAAAACAAACCAACAAACGAAATCAAAATAAAACAAAACATCGATGATCCTATAAATCTCTCTTGTGTTTGTAAACTGCAAAACGGATATAAAAATATGAAGTTCCATTATCAGACAATCAGTAAGAGTATACTAATGAACTCATTTTCCTGTAATAGCAACGTTCCTATTGGCTGGACAACTTAGGTTGTACTTACAAGGTGGAAAAAAAAAACAATTGTTGCAAGACCAAAAGATGGATTACTTGTACTTATAAAATGAGTTGTGTCAGGCCCTTGAAGAAAAAGGAAGTGTTGCAAAATAGAAAAAAAAGCAAACTTAGGGTCAACCCTAGCAATGTGTTATCAGCTGACTATCAATATGTATGAAAAATATGCAGTTTTAGTGAATGTTGATAGTATTCCATAGATTACACTTTTATGGTGCAAGAAAATGGTTTGCACTTTAAGGGTCAGTACAATTGGCAATACAATTAATACATTTAGTATGTCAAGAAAATGTATTGTCCGTTCCATTCTTTGTTATGAGAATTACTATTAAAATGCGATTCCGGAAAAAAATTCGAGGATTAAATATCATTTTACTTGTCAATATTGTTACCCTTACCCCAGAACTTTTTAAAATTTCTTCCTTACATAAATAAATGAATAAATATAAAATAATATAAATCGGTGAACGAATAAATGAATAAATAACAAAAGAAAATCAAGAAAAAAAACGATTAAATACACAGACCAAACATTTCTGTAGATACCGTACATTAAATGAATCAATGGAAATTTTAGCGAATCAAATAAGAGAGATATCACAAAAAGGACTTAAAAACGAAAGAAACAACGAACTCTGTGACAAAATGAAATTGATAGTGTAACGAATGCTTAGTCTTATGCTATCATATTTCCTAATAATGTCACGCAAATACATTCTCTCCTCGAGAGGTGTTGTGATGCAGAGAAAAATGAAGACTCCCTCAGGTAATTCAAGGCTGTCACGCTATGCAAATTTGCCAAGTTTGAAGTACTTTTAAAACACATTGAACATGTTATATCTTTATATTACGATACGTAGTTACCATGATACATAATTTGTTGAGTACCATGGTCTGTCTTTCACGTTGTATGATTGAAATGCTTAATTCTTGTAAATTCAGTTGAGTTCCAATGCGCGATTTCATCTCAGTACTACACTCTCCAGTGTGGAGGTATTATAATTACGTCACGAGGCGGGATGCGTGAAGAGTTTTGATTGGTTGACAGAGTTTCTATTCGCTACAATACTTCTAAATAAAGACGTCTACTTGAACATATCGAGGCCGATTTTAAGACCTTGAACACCGACGTAACTGATGTAATAAAAGTAAAGATACTGAGCCATGGCTATGGCAATGCTTTAGGTATTATTGAAGTTGGAGTAAACAAGCCATAGCAATAGTGTATAACTATTATGTATCCGGTTTGGAAACACATTCTAAATTACCATATTTCTCCATTTATGGAGATATACTAACTGCTAAACATGAGTAATGGACTATAAGGGGTTTCTGGCCCAAAACCCTATTTGTATGGGACGACAACATAATTCTTTCCCCCATCCATGGCCCCCTCAATTTATGCTAAACAAATACGAAAACAAACTTTGTTGAGACAACAACGTCTATTTCATAACAGTTTACTCGTCGAGGACAAGTTATTGAATCGTCGCCGTCTTCAAACAAAATAGGGGGTTTGATCCAGAAACACCCCTTACATAAGACTTCTTATATATTTCACACAAAATTTTCTATATAATGGCTAGCAATTTTTATATCTGACATTTCACACAAAATTGCTAGAGATTCACTGTACCAACCAATCTAAAAAATCTACTTTGCTAAACTCAACATCATATTTTTTATATCCCAACGCGAATGTATTAATATCATCATAACAATATCGTTTATCATCGAAATTACAATGACCGCAATTTATTACAACAACCGTCTGAATTTTGTGACGATTTGATTTTATTGCCATCATTTCGATATGACCACTAAAACCGTCTAACGCTGACTTATAATTATCAAATTCTATTACCTTACCGACCACATTTCTTTGTATTCCCTTGGCTGGTTTCTTGACCTTATTATTATATAATATTAAGCAAAACATTTTCCTACGTAATCTAATGAAGTCCGTTGTTATTTTCAAAGAAACTTCATCTTTAAACTTTCCTATTACTTTCTTATTGCCATCGCAGTGATATCCGCTATTTGATGGATAATCAGAAAGATCAAACAGATCCCGGTGATCATAAAATTCTTTGTAAATATCATCAGATTCCATCTTGTCCATCAGTATCTGTAAATAGCAACTCTTCATCAGGCTACTCAACCTTAACAAAATTGTAATGAAAGTCATATATTAACCATTTCGATATCTCAAATACTGCCAAACCAACATAAACTGGTTTATTCAACTTCAAGTTTCTCTTATTGTTGTGCATCACAACAATATTTTCATTAAAAATTTTCATACTAACAAAATTATCAGATGCGTTCGGTTTTATTAACAATTTCAATATTTACTCGCTGTCTGATATTTTCCATGGTCTTTCCGAAGACGCTATTTTTCATCAGCTTGAAGAAGTTTTTCTCAAATTCTGTTGTTGCAGCTGCTCTTCGTCTAGTATTAGAGTCGAGAGAATTTTTCATCCAACGTGACTGATTGAACTTTAACACACGATGAACTTTTCTTAGTACCAGACCGTGATCAAGTGCCTGTCTCAGATTTTTATAGTGGAAAAAATATCTCCGTTTGTCAAGATGATTAGGAACTAATTTTTGAACAACTGATTTACCACTAGTGCTGGCATTAGATGAGTAATCACGTTCTTCCTCTGATAATAAACTGTATTCGATCAGCATTGACTCAGAACAAAACGGATAATCGTTATGTGCGTCATGTAGCTTCAAAGGGTAGTAAAGATCAACTTCAATAAAATAACCAACATTATCAGGTACAATTTTATCAGTTTCTTTGAAAAACGTCTCCGGACTTATCCACGTAAATCCGCTTTACGGCATCGGCTTAGACATTGCATAGCCTTAAAGATCATTAGAGTCCAAATAAACTATGAAAAACGACGGCAATGTCTCATCATAGTTGCTCATGTACTTGATATTACCCTTAGCATATTTTTTTGTTACTACACTAATACCACCTCTGATTCCACGTTCGATGAAACAGAACATGTCATCGTCTGTCAGCAGATCCAGTTTTATTGTGCTGTGTTTGGGTAATGCGTCCCAGCTTAATCCTGGCACTGAATAGTACCAGGCTGGGTCAAGTCCGTAGTTATCGGCGCTGACATCTCTAAAATTTTCAAATATATCCGCAAGCTACAACACGTCTGTGATCAGATACAGGTCATGATAATCAACAAATGTTTTACATACGAATTCACTCCAAATTTGATACGCGTAAGCTTAGTCATCACCGCTGACATTTTCAAGATTTAACCTGGAATTAAACTTGGCCTGGTAAGGTTACCTCGTTTCATCAAATCTGTTCCCATCGTCAAGATACTCGTATGGAAAGATACCTTTTCTTGGAAGTAAGCTAGCTTTGTTACCAAAATGATCAGTTAAATTATCAAACTTTCCACATCCTTTCACGAGTTCGTCTAACGATACCGCCATAAACTGTAAACTATCAATAAATCTTAACTTGCCAAGTGTCACTGACATATACTTTTCCGTATTATTTAGGATGCATTTTATTTTATCGTTGTTATGGATTTTCAGACGGTTAATTATATCTTTGTTGCCGAATGCTTCTACAATAAAATGAGAGTCGTACCCACGCAAATTATGAGCAACAACAGGAACAAAATCTGGTGCGGTATATTTAAGATCGCATTTGTCATGAGCTGGATCACGATATATACCTGTGAAAATATGACAATGATATTTTACAGGATCCTGGTCAAGTTCAGACGTAAAAGCCCCCTTGCAGATATGACATGTTTTTGCTGAAGCAAATTCTATTTCTTTTTTAATATTAAAGGTTTTATTTTGTTACGTATATGTAATTAAATCACTTGTGCGTTAGTTTTACATTTTTTATTTATTTTTATTTTCATTACATGTTATTGTAATAACTTTATTCACTGGATTTGACTTTTTTCGGAAAATTCAGTTTTCTGAATTGACCTGATAAAAACGCAGTAGTGTTGCTACATTATATTTTTAGCTGACCTAGTTCCTGACCTTGGTTCAGAAATTAGTAAACACAGAGTGAAAATCATTGGTTGTAATCAAGATCATTCTTGGCTTGCGTATCAACTCTAATTTGTAAACAACTTTTTTATTATTGAATCATATAGTAAGATTCGTTTAGTACAATCGAACCTGTAAATAGCCTATGTGCTAATTGAAATTATTTTACTGCGTTGTTTGAGTTAAGTGACCGCGTGACTCCACCATGTGATCTAAAATTGAGGGTTAAAACAGATGTTTTTAGTGTTTTCAGTCAGTCGTATTTTACACCTTTGGAGCTCAATATGTTTTTTATGTTGATGCCAGATTGATTTCGAATTCTTCTATATGTTGGATTTAATAATTTATATTCCCTAGAAAATGCCAGTGCTCATAAAAATTCTTGGACAAAGACATTTAGTAGAGACTGCTCGGAATTCTAAAGCCTGAATATTATTCTTGATTCATAAAATTCAACAAGGAACTGTTGACACATCAACACTGAACAGAATATAGGGGACGTCATGGCCTTCCATTTTGGAACTTCATCGGGATTAGAACTTTGATTCATTTAGAACTTGTTATTGATAGGACTTATATTTTTAAATTCTAGGATTAGTTTTTGGATTAGATTCAAAAACCGTAAGTCCTTTTTCATATTTTTACCTTGTTTTCTAGGAAATAAATTATTTTTATTAAATTTTATAAAGCTTGTTGGTTTCACTCTTTTCTTTGTTACTTTGTACGAGCCTAGACACGTAACAAAGAAAATTGGGGGCTGGTCCTTGGGATATATGAATTTTGGCTAAAATATTTCAGAAAATTGTTTTCTGAAATTTAATTTCCCCTACTTTTCAGAATATCTCAAGTACTATTTCACATTTTGTTTGAAATCTTTAGTGAAATCAACAGGCTTTTTTCACAATCTTATCAAAGGTGGATACTTTTCTTTCTAGTCCTACTCAGGAGCAGTTGGATTGTTTGAAAAAAGATTTATTGCCTGAACTTGCCAGAAAATATGATCTTTCTGAGGCAAAATCTTCCTTAACGAAGCAAGAAATAGAAAGAATCTGAGCCAGTATTTGGTAGAAAAGACTGACAAAAGAAAGGAATTGAAATTAAAATACAAGATGGAATTAGAGTTAAGGAAGCTTGAACTTCAGAAAGAAAAAGAACAAATGTTATTGGAAAAAGTGGAGAGAGAGAGAGAGAGAGAGAGAGAGAGAGAGAGAGAGAGAGAGAGAGAGAGAGAGAGAGAGAGAGAGAGAGAGAGAGAGAGAGAGAGAGTGGGAGAGAGACAGACAGACAGACAGACAGACAGACAGAGAGAGAGAGAGACAGAGAAAGACAGAGACAGACAGAGACAGAGACAGAGACAGAGAAACAAAAGCAATTACAATTTGAGAAAGAGGAGAGAAAGAGACAGGAAGGAGAGAAAGATAAACAAAAGCTATATGAAAAGGAGAAGAGAGTGAAATAGGAGAGAGAGAAAGATAAACAAATGCAATTGGACTTAAAAAAAAGAACAAATGCCCTTACAGATGCAAAAAGAAAAGGATGAAAGGGAATTTCACATTAAGTTAAAACAAATATAGCTGGCAAGTGAAAAGCACGATCCCAGTTCACTTACAAATTCATGTTTTGATATTACAAAGAATATTAGGTTAGTGCCGCCTTTCAGAGAAAAATTAGTAGCCAAATATTTTTTTCGTTTTGAAAAAGTCGCTGAAAATTTGAAGTGGCCAAGGGAGCATTGGACTCAATTACTACAATGTGTACTTATTGGTAAGGCTAGTGATATTTACCATTCACTGTCAGTTCATCAAAGTGCTGACTATGATCTGGTTAAGGAATGCAGCTTAAAGGGTTATGAGTTAGTCCCTGAGGCTTATCTGCAAAAATTAAGGAACTATGTAAAAAGAAGCTGGACAAACTCATGTCGAATTCGCAAGAGAAAAAGAGCAGTTATTTGGTAGATGGTGCTTAGCCGAGAAAGTTGCACATGATTATGAAAGTCTCAAACAACTTATATTACTTGAAGAGTTCAAGAACTGTGTCCATGGCGACTTTAAGACTTATCTTGAAGAGCATCAGATCGAAACCTTGGAAAATGCTGCTCGTGATGCTGATAAGTCTTTCGTAACTCATAAAGTTTATGTTGTAGGCAAGTCTTTCACTTAGCAGGCTACTGGAAGAAAGGTATTTCAGTCTAAGACGACTCATTCTAAAACCCAATCTGTCACAACTTTTAAAAATCAAGCTTCTGATAAGCTTCATTCAAAATCCTTGTCTCTTCCAACGTGTACCTATTGCAAGAAGAAAGGAAACCATATTTATGATTGCTTCAAATTGAAATATAAGCATCAGAAGCAAGATAGACCTATCCCATATGCTCTTATTTCTAAGAGGTAAAGGCCAAGGTCATGTGTTGAAAGCAATACATTTGTTGGGTTTAATAAACCCCAGTTTGATTTTATTATGGAGAATTGAGAACAATTCATGTTGAAGGGTTCTATGTCACTCTTGGGTGACCTGGTCAATCCTATCACTATTAAAATTTTAAGGGATACAAGAGCTTCTCATAGTCTTTTATTATCAGGTACTTTTCTGAGAAGTCTTCATCTAATGAGAGTGTTCTCATTCAGGGAATAGAGTGCGGCTTTGTTAATCTTCCTCTCCATTGTATAAATTTGTCGTCAGATTTAGTTTCAGGACCTGTGACAGTCGGAATAGATTATTCTTTACCCGTTGAGGGCATTCATTTATTACTAGGCAACGACCTAGCTGGAGACAAGGTTGTGGTTAATCCACTTGTAACTGACAAGCCTTGTTTGGATCAAAAAGTTGATCCTATTGAAAAAAATTCCCTGATTCATACCCAGCTTGTGCAGTTACAAGAGCTATGGCAAAGAAAGCTCTTGAGAAAGATTTCGATAAGGAAAATATTCCTTTACCTGACACATGTATTGGTCATGCTTTTGATGAGGTCACTTTCACTCCTTGTTTGGATCATTCAAAAGGTTTTGATCACAGTGATCCTCTTTTAACGACTCATTCTCTTCTTTCTATTCAGGGTGACAAACGACAATCACTTGTCGTCGAACAGGAAAAAGATCCTGAGATCTCCTGTTTGTTTCAGAGGGCCATTAGTGAAAATGAAACCACTGAAATACCTGTCTGTTATTTCATTAAAAATGAAATTCTTATGAGAAAATGGAGACCTCCTGAGGTACCTGCTGGTGATGAATGGTTAGTGAACTATCAAATTGTAGTTCCAAAATCATACAGACAGTAAATACTTAGTCTGGCCCATGAAACTTCTCTGGCTGCTCATTTAGGGATTAATAGGACTTATCACAAGATCTTGACTCACTTTTATTTGCCAAAAATCAAAAGTGATGTTTGTAAATACTGCAGATCTTGTCATGCTTGACAAATAGTAGGAAAACCCAATCAGAAGATCCCTAAGGTTCATCTGCAAAATATTCCTGCATTTGACGAACCATTTAGTAGTATAATGGTAGATTGTGTTTGTCCCTTACCTAAGACCAAGTCAGGCAACCAAGACTTGTTGACTATTCTGTGTGCGTCAACAAAGTTCCCAGAGGTAATCCCTTTGAGGAATATTGAAACCAACACAACAGCCTAAGCTTTGATAAAGCTATTTTTACTCAATTTGGCCTTCCCAAATCTGTCCAATCGGGTCAAGGGTCAAATTATATGTCTGGAATTTTCCAGCCAGTCATGCTTGAATTTGGCATTCAGCAATTCAAGTCAAAAGTGAGATTATGGTTTCACAGAACTTCAATGGAGAGAACATTTGAGTCTTGTAATAGAATTAATTCTCTCTTGCTCATTCTTCAAAATTTTCTTCAAATTAGATTTTACGGCCCTTACAAAGTAAAAAAGAAATTGAATGAGTTAAATTATTATAATAGTACTCTGATCTAAATACATTACTGGAATACTAGTATATTGAGAGAGATAGCCAGGTAAATCATGCAATTAATTTAGTTGTACCTGTCCCACTCACTGAAGATTTAAATGAAGGAATGCAATCGGACTCTACTGATTTTTGAGCAGAAAATCCTCGGAATTCGGAAATTATGAATAATCTGGACCAGAAATTTTCGCATTTGCAACAACACGAAAGGAATGAATTTAAACAGTTATTATTTGAATATGAACAATTATTTACAGATGTTCCTACGAGGACAAACAAATTTTTTCATCACGCTGAAATTGTGAACTCTAACCCTGTTAAACAACACCCATACAGGATGAACCCTCTCAAACAGGAATACGTGAAAAAGGAAATTCAGTATTTGCTGGAGAATGATGTCATTGAGCCCAATTAAAGTAATTGGAGTTCACCATGTATACTTGTTCCGAAACCAGATAAAACTTTCCGTATGTGCACTGATTATAGGAAGGTGAACAGTGTGACAAAACAGACTCATTTCCATTACCAAGAATCGATGACGGCATTGATAAAATTGGTAATACCAAGTGAATCACCAAATTTGACCTTCTGAAAGGATTTTGGCAAATTCCACTAACGGAAAGGGCAAAGGAAATTTTGGCATTCGTGGCTCCAGATGGACTTTATCAATATAAAGTGATGACGTTTGGGATAAAAGGTTCCCCAAGTACCTTTCAACGTTTGATGAATATGATTACCTCTGGTCTAGATAATTGTGATGCTTACATTGATGATTTCATCATCTACAACGACACCTGGAAAAAATATCTAGCAACAATTTGGAAATTCTTTGACAGACCCACTGGTGCAAATTTGACAGTCAATTTATCCAAAAGTGAATTCTGCCGTGCTTATCTAACTTTTCTAGGACATATTGTGGGACATGGACAAGTTGAACCTATGGATGCTAAGGTCAAGGCTATCTCTGAATTCCCTGTGCCTGTCAGTAAAATGTAACTGATGCGGTTTTTAGGTGTGGCTGGATGCTATCGGAAATTTTGTTCCAATTTCTCTAATATTGTTGAACCCCTGACAAATTTATTGAGCAAGAAGAACAAGTTTATTTGGACTGAGATATGTCAGGAGGCTTTCGACAAGTTAAAAGCTATACTTGAGAGCGCATCAGTTCTTACAGTTCCAAATTTCAGTCAACCATTTAAGCTATTTGTTGATGCAAGTGATGCTGTTGTTGGAACAGTATTGATTCAAGACGATAGAAATGGTGTTGATCATCCAGTGTGCTATTTTTCGAAGAAATTAAACAAGCACCAAAGAAATGACTCAGCTGTCGAGAAGGAATGTTTCGCTTTAATTTTGGCATTATTTCATTTTGAAGTTTACCTTAGTTCAGCTCCTTCTCCGATTGTTGTATTTAGTTATCACAACCCCCTTAGTTTCATCGACAAGATGAAAAATAAAAATCAAAGATTATTAAGGTGCAGTTTGTTGTTACAGGAATATAATCTTGACATTAGGCACATCAAGGAAAAATACAATTTAATTGAAGATGCACTTTCCCGTGTAAAGAAATGTATTTCATGGAACCTTTGTATAATTCATAAGAGTTCTTCTTGTGTAATATTGTTTTACCACATGTATAATTTACATATGGTTAAAAGACAGCTTTATTACATAAATCTTTCTTTTTCTTTATGGGGGAAGTGTTACATATATGTAATTAAATTACTTGTGTGTTAGTTTTAATTTTTTTATTTTATTTTTTTTTTTCATTACCTGTTATTGTAATAACTTTATTCACTGGATTTGACTTTTTTCGGATAATTCAGTTTTCTGTATTGACCTGATAAAAACGCAGAAGGATTGCTACATTATATTTTTAGCTGACCTAGTTCCTGACCTTGGTTCAGAAATTAGTAAACACAGAGTGAAAATCATTGGTAGCAATCAAGGTCATTCTTGGCTTACGTGTCAACTCTAATTTGTAAACAACTTTTTTATTATTGAATCATATAGTAAGATTCGTTTAGTACAATCGAACCTGTAAATAGCCTACGTGCTAATTGAAATTATTTTACTGCGTTGTTTGAGTTAAGTGACCGCGTGACTCCACCATGTGATCTAAAATTGAGGGTTAAAACAGATGTTTTTAGTGTTTTCAGTCAGTCGTATTTTTACACCTTTAGAGCTCAATTTGTTTTTTATGTTGATGCCAGTTTGATTTAGAATTCTTCTGTTTTTTGGATTTAATAATTTATATTCCCTAGAAAATGCCAGTGCTCATAAAAATTCTTGGACAAAGACATTTAGTGGAAATTATTCGGAATTCTAAAGCCTGAATATTATTCTTGATTCATAAAATTCAACAAGGAACTGTTGACACATCAACACTGAACAGGATATAGGGGACGTCATGGCCTTCCATCTTGGAACTTAATCGGGGTTAGAACTTTGATTCATTTAGACCTTATTCTTGATAGGACTTATATTTTTAAATTCTAGGATTAGTTTTTGGATTAGATTCACAAACCGTAAGTCCTTTTGATATTTTTACCTTGTTTTCTAGGGAAATAAATTATTTTTGTTAAATTTTAAAAGCTTGTTGGTTTCACTCTTTTCTTTATTACTTTTACGAGCCTAGACACGTAAAAATTTTCTTTGTTCTGCCGAGCAACATGATGATGACGTCAACTTCGTTGATAAGGTTTTACAGCAGCCACAGAGCAGAATTGACACCACGATAAAGTTGAACAGTTTATGATAAACTTTTATGAAGAGCACATATAACTTTGCATGCGACCCCACATGGAGCAGGTTCTTTTACTTTTTTGGTAGAGGTTTTATTATAGATATTGTCTGCTCCTAGAACTGGAAGCAGAAAAGACTCAAAATCGTAATAGATTATAAAAGGAACTTTTATCTTGTATTTGTTGTTTGTAAATTGCAATATATTTTAATCTTTACCTGGCATAGATATTCGTTGTACATTATAACAATATTCGATATGACGATCTAATACTAGTTGCAAGTTATATTTGTGTAAACATCTGACTCAAAAAAATTCTTTTGTGTTTGTTATACTGCCCAACAACTAACCAGTGAAAGGTTTTAATCCACACGTAATTTTTTATAAAACAGCAAATTTACTGTTGTTTGTTTGGATCTCGCAAGATCTGATGTGGTTTGATCGCCGATATATCTTGAATAATTTTTTTGCGTATCATCATCTACTCCAAAAACATTAATACCATTTGATAAAAGTAAAATGTTTTGTTTCTCAAATTTTTCGAATTTGATACTCGGAAACAGGAAATACAATCTCGGAAAAGTTAGGTTGTTAGAATTATAAACGTAATTTGGTACTCTGTTGGCATGCTTATCTACCGGGGACAACGCTGATGATAACGCCCATTGAAAACACTTGTTATCGTTGTTCTCGACATTAATACAACATTTTGAGTTATTAAATTTTGTTGGCAGCTCGAGATATGAGCTACCTCGCAATGGATTGTATTTCAATGTATGAAATAAAATTTCCGTTATTTTATCCAGTCACCAACCCAATCCAGATGTTGTATATTCTTCTATTTTTTCTGTATCTCCTGAAATATATTACGTGAAATGACATCAAATTTGTTCCAGTCAAAACTCCACGGGATAGCAATGTAATGTAAGTATCACCAAGTTCTTCGACTTGCTGTTGAGAGGATTTCATCTGATCAGATTGCTGATCCAATGATATACTCATCTTTGAAAACGAACATGAATCTGGACAATAATCTTCAGACCCTTGTGCGTTGCAATCTCAAAATTTACATTTGGTTGAAGTAGATGAAATAGATTTGTAGATGAGAAATTTGTTAGTAAAATTTGATTATCAAATCTCCAATTATTGTCAAATCCGGTAAATGCTGTTGCTGTATTTTTGGGCTGATATTTAGTCACGAACAAACTTCGTTTTGCGATATCTGCAAGTTTCAACATCATATTATATTGTGTTTTATATTTCTCTAATAGTACGATACAAAATAGTTTATTAGAGATTTGATAACTGTATAGTGTACGATGGCAAATTTATACCAGCGACCTTTCATAATCGATAGTTTTGCAAGGTGCCAGGAAATATTCTGGTGTCATCCAAAATATGACTTGTTCGCCGGCAATGAACTTAGAGTTATTATTAATCTTAAAACTAAAGCTTCGTTTGGGATTATACCACCAGCTAGTTATAAGATAAAATTAACGTCCAGCGATGATGCAAAGTACACTGACATGTTCTTGCACGATTTCATCTGGACACTGTTCAACGATGATATTCCAGCTGGAATGCAAGTGTATCATGTCAATAATCAGGTCACCGACAATAACGTTGCAACTTTTTCTTTGAGAGAGGAATTTAAACAGCATCCGATCTACGATTTGTATGAGGCAAGCAGAGGAGGAGTTGTCAGAAACGTATGAACAAGAAAAAATATTGGTAGTGTTGATAAGGATGGTTATTTTCGGATAATGGTACAAGGAGCTAATACTAATCAAATTTTATATAAATCACACAGTTTTGTGTTTAATGTTTTCATGATTTGATTCCTGCTGGCTTAATTATCGATAATAAAAACGGAATTAAAAATGATAATCGTCTCGAAAATCTTGATCTTGTGTCACAGCAGGAAAATACAAGACGTGGTAGATGAGGTGTTGTTAATTTAAAAAATCCCGCTAGATCCGTTATTGCAACAAACTCAACAACAGGAGAAGAAGCACTATTTCCATCCATAACAGCAACATGAAAATACTTTAACATTTGCTCACGATCAATCAAATATATAGCTGATGATATTAACAAATCAGCTTTCCGAACAACAACTTTTTATAGAATCTTCTTTCGTTACGAATCACTTACCGTTTAGTATAGCGGTAACATCACTGTTTATCAAGCAGCAGTTTACATATTTGTTTAGTGCTTCTCTGACGTACCCAATCGAGATCTTACCATATTTCGGCATCCGATCGACTTCATTGTTGTTAAGCACAATAAGATTATTTTTTTTCTTGTTCTATTTCGAAATGTGCCACCGCATTAACATCACCACAAAACATGTTTCTGATAGCCTCTTCAAGTTGATATGTGTTTACAACATTAGCAGGAGTAACAACCATGCCATGTTATTCAACTATTTAACACAAAACTGAACTTCTATGGTCAGCGAACTGATCACAGTTCTATTTTTAAAATGTCTTTTAAATTTTCTCTGTTCAAGCGACAATGAACCCATTTCATGACAGTATCCCTGTCATACCTAGCATGTATTTTTATTTATCTTTTTCGAGTTCTGATACCTCGGAATCTGTTAACAGTACCTGAAACCCCGAGTAAGGATCATATCCACGATAAGATTAACATGTTTGAGATCCGTATTATCATTGCTCATGAACACTTTAACAGTGTGAAACAACAGGTTCATATTCAATATTTTAACTCTGACAATACTCCTTATTTAGTCTGGCATTTTTTATTACTCTTTATTTGACAAACGTTTTATGTATAATGTTGGTGATAAAGTACGCTATATTTCAACGATTGTCTGATCTTCGAGCTGATCTAGATAAAATTGAAGATTGTAATCGACCGACAACATCGCATCAGCATGTAGAACAATCACAATTTGATCTAGAAACACCTTTGTTTCCTGTACCTGACGATCAGCTTGCTGATGAGCAAGGTATTATACCTCAACATGAACAAATTTTTATGTTGCAGCGCAATCACTGTATAATGTCAAATATCATCTTGTCAAAACGATAAAACAATTGATTTTACTATCACGGAGCATCAGATATTTTGGGAGATACTTAAGCCATTTATGAGTATTGGAGAACTTGAAGTTTATGGTCGTCAAAAAATATAAAATCTGATTTTAGTTTTGTAAAGATTTTAAACTTGATGACAGATTTAACAGAAGATCGAATACCATGTCTGATATCGTTGTGTCGAACTATAAAATGTAGGTCTATTCTTCTAAAATACGAGAAGATTTACAGCAATCTAATAGGATCGCTAACGATCTAGGCAAAGATCTTTGATTTCACTATTTGGAATCCAACTGTTAAAACTATCACCGTAATCGCGCCATTTAACCAAACTTCGATTACCACGTCTTTTTAGCACTCGTTCTATAAAAAATATATCTTGTGTTGTTAGTTGAAATTCTTGCTCATAAAAAAATTCCTATAACATCTTCGTCTACAAGAGCTTTTAGTTTGTATGTTACAGGTATTTCCATGAGAACCTTATCAACGACAAATACTTCCTCGGACCAGTTCGGGGTAACACGATCACCAATGTTAAATTTGTGTCTGCGATACATGTTCTCGTTTGCAAGAATCAGATTTCTTATAGCATCGTTCGGTGACATACCTGTTGTACTGTGTTTAGTTCTATTGTAATCTGTTATCATCGATTTGTGGATTTGACAACAACACTCATTCCTTTGTTACCGGTAACATATGGTTTTATATTGTTTTGTTTCAGAAACTGCTCGAACTGCTGATCCATGGTCGGTTCAGCTTTTATTTGGTTTTCGCTCCGTCTTAACAATAATATCTTCTAGCGCACTTGTTAACGTCGATCCAGTTTTATCAGCAACAGGAACACTAAACGCGTATTTTCTAAAGACATCGATAACGTTAAACAGATACCGTATGTTATCTTTGTACTATGCAATGTTCTGCATATCTGCGAGATCTATTGCCCAGATATCATCATCTGCGTTTGCGACGACCTTCCGTCGTAGAAACCTATTTTTTAGGTCTGTGGAGCCCATGTACTAGCTGATTTCATGCAAACTTGTCAGGCATCCCAACGCCAAGTTAATTTTGCCACATGCATCACTTATTTTTTTCAGCATTTTTCTGTTATTAGCGGTTGTTTCTGTTGTTTCACTGATTTCATTAGTTTTCGTTCTGCATATGGGACAATATGTTTTCATTTTATACTTGATGTCAGGCAAAATTAATGCTACATCGTTTACGATCCCAAAACCGCTTTTCGATTATTGCTGACACTAGGAAACGGGTCAAAGTGCAGAATAAACTTTAAAAAGTTACATGGTTCGCCATCAGACCTGGATGCTTGCGTCCCCGACATCTGCAAGGTAAACGTTTTATATTTTTTTTTAAGATGTATTGTTTGACCAAACGAATTGAAGTAATCTTGGATATTAATAACACAGTTTTAATTAGTTTCTGGTGATTTATCTGCTAACTCATCTTTTGAAAATACTCCGACAAATCCGCTGACATCTTTAAGTCTATCAGCAATTTCAAAATTATTTCATGCGGACGATTTTATCTTCTGGTTCCCTGTAGCATCAATTCTTGGCCCCGACTTCCACGAGTCCGTCTTCACATTGAGTATACCTGCAATCGGTCGTGCTTGCACGCCACGTCCTATCCCTAACAGGTTAGGTAATAGACTTCCTGCTCTCCATGCTAGCTGCTGGCCTATAAACCCGCATTTCATCGCGTTGGGTTTGTTCGTGGTTGTCCTTTTTTTCTTATTGTCCTTGTCGCTTTTCGTGCTCGTGATGTTGGCATTATTTTATAATTACTGATCAGATAAAATTAAGATTGTTCTGCAATCCGTTTACAACACCAGTTTAATTCCGTAACTGTGACTCCGGCACCGGCTACAGCTTTCTTTGTTGCTTCTGATATTGCACCTGACTCTGCATCTAAGCCTAACTTTCCTAGCACAGGCAGTATATCTGGCAATAGTTTCTTTGTTAGAGTAGCTATCATTGTTCCGATTGATCCGCCAAGGATCGCTTTTGATCTGGAAAATGCTGTTATTTGTGCTACTGACAGACTTAGTATAAAAGGTTTAACTTTCAAAATTTTGTTTATTTGTCGTTGTGTTGGAAGTAATTTTGCTGGAACGCGATGCGTTTTAAAATCTCTCTTTAGTTAAACTGCTTTTCGTTTAGCTATAGCTCGTGCTAGGTTTTGTATTTGTCCTTGTGAAAGGTTAATATGATGCAAAATATATTTCTTTATGGATTTTGATAGATAAAATTGAACATTACACTTGAATAATTATCCTACCTCGTACATCATCAAGTATAATGTATCTATCATATGCTACAAGTGCATAAGCGTTATAGACATCAGCTGGAGCTTCTTCTAACGTCCACGTTACCTCAGTATTAGCGGTTGATCCAATAACTCGTTCGTTGCGCTTACTGTGGTCAAAGTAATATATCTGGTAAAGAAATCGAAATTCGTCGGCAGATATTTGAGATCCATTATCCGCTTCCTGATATGTTTGCATCGCCTCCATCAGACACATATAAACACGAGACAAATGTTTGTTAGCATCATCTCCAAAACTGAATTCGATAGCTCGTTCAGGATATTGCTTAGAGTTTATTCTGACAAATATTCAACTTACATGAGCGTTATCAAAAGTAGAGCTGTTTTGCAGTTGATTATTACATTGTTAATGTCGTTGAAATACAACAAATATATGTCTCGGTAACTGTTCTCTAGGCGCTGTTGTTATTCGCCACGTGTTATCAGTTGAATTTGGTACAGTTATCTGATAAACCTTATGCTGTTCAAAATATATTTTTCTGCTGTAAGAGGCTAACATTGTTTCAAGTTCTATTAGTTTTGAGACGGATACGACAACTCGTGGAACCCATAACCGCCAGTCGTGAAAACAGTAATTGAAAATTATTATCAGAATCACCACCACCACCACCAGTTCTCATCAGACAATCGCTTTTATCAGCTCGATCAAGTATAAGCATATGTTTTATACCACGAAATACCTTGTTATACTCGCGGCAAAACCCAATATTGTGCTCAGCGGTAACATCATCGTGATTTTTCTTGTTCCGTTAGAAAACGCTTTTCGTTTAGGGTAACCTTCGTTGAATGCTCGATTTCTAATAACAATATTATCTACAATACGTTTTGCCACTGCTAACGTTGCAGATCCAACAGCATCAGCTGCAGGTGGAGTAATTTCAAGAATATTACAAAGATTTACTGCAGCTGTATTTAAACCTGCATCTGCATCAACTGGAGTTGGTGCTTCAATTCCAAATGTACCAGCGTTTGCTCTAAGAAAATTTCATACTATAACGTCTCTTTTGGCATCATCAGCTCCAGTTGCAAGTACACCAAAATAAGTAAATTCGTTTGAAACTGCATTTCCACTTCCAGTATCTTTGAACCACATCATGTTTGTTGAAATAGATATCGACTAATAACCGCTGAACGACACCACGTTAAGAATAGTACTTACAACTGGCAAGTGCATAGAAATATTTTCGACTGCTTGATTAGCAACTTGATAACGTGCACTTTTAAATAAGCTCCATCACGTTATTAACAAGTGCAACTTGTGTATTGACGCAAAAATCACCATTAGCAATTATTCTTATACTACCCTGAACTTCAAGTACATCTTTATGAGGAAGTAAAAACACATCATCGTCATGGATCTGATTTGATAGTACGCGGACAATATTGTGTAAATTATCTTTCTCAAAAGGCGTCTTGCGTTCAGATTACAATGTTAACTGTCTTGTTTTGGTTATGATTCATCTTCAAACGATGACAAAAACTAAATATTTTGTATGTTCATAATGGCATTATATTTCCTTGAACTCAAACACTTAGTGAGTATCTACGGCGCAATAATACTGCTCCAGAGCATTGAAAGCCCAGTCTTAAAGCACAGCCTCGTCATCCTCGTAGATACCTTCATGTTTAAGTTGTTTAGCTTCTGAGTTGTACATGAAGGGACTAGGCATAATCATTCCTCTTGATTTTGTGTTGACCTTTGAGTTAGTCTGCTTACTACAATGTGTTGATTTATAAATAATTGCATTGACCGGTTTCTTGATATTTTTTCCCCCAGAGATCTATATGCTCTCTCTCTCTCTCTCTCTCTCTCTCTCTCTCTCTCTCTCTCTCTCTCTCTCTCTTACGTCAGCGTACGGAATTTGGGGAAAACTTCTTTTACGTCAGAGCTTCTTGTATATAAAGCGATACTTTCACCTATGTCTAATAAGCTGCGTCGAGTCCGAGTTATACAGCATATCAGCGATGGTACGATTCAATACAGCAATACAGGGCGCAGAATCATTCTGACTACCAGCCAATGCAGTGATTCCAACGTCGTCACTACGGGCCAGTAGGGCTTCAGGCAAGGCTCTTGCAAGTAGCTGAAACCAGAGAGCTGGTGTTAAGAGAAAAACGTTGATACTAGTGTGGGATGATACGAATGAGAAAGTAGGAGGTAGCTAAAATTCTGGGTCATTGGTTACAGGGAAAGACGAGGAAAGCAAGAGGCGGTCAGAAGTGGAACAAACAGGAACTCGCCAGAACTAGTAACCATTCTGTACCCACTCCTACAGCTCCAGGCATTGAGCTTGAGTTGATCACGCAAATTTTAACCGACTAATTGACCAGAACCTACCTCTCACCCCCAACAAAATCATGGCAGATTGTTACAGACGACGTGAGGCTGAAGAAGATATAAGTCTTATTACTAATGAACATCGAGTATAAGCGGTAGTTGCAGCCGAGGCCAACGCAGAATATTCTTCTACAAATGAAAATGTGAGGAAGCTCAGCAATCAAAAAAGGAAAAGACAGAGAAGGGGATAGAAGAAAAAGAGAAGTTAGAAGAAGAGGAATATGACCAGGACAGGCAACGGCTCTTGGGTCTGGGGTTAGGACCAGCGCTAGATGATCCTTAAAAAGCTAACCATTCGTCAGCATTGTGAAATATTTAGCCTGGAGATCGCTAAAATCCCGGAAGAAAAGGCTACAACAATGGCATTTCAGGGTCAGGATCCTCTCTCAATACAACCAAGACGCCTATGAACACCAACCCTGTCTAGTCTGGTTAAGGCAGAAGAGCATCTGGCTGAACTGTATGGTTCAAAGGCATTCCGGGTTCGGCAATACGAAGAAACACAACAGCCCTTTTCAGGGATTTAACCAAATGTCTTTTACCATAAGGGTTCCATTTTGGCTTGGAAGCAGTTTCGATTAAATCTAGAAAGCAAATTTGACCCTTTCGATAAATGAAACATTTATTATCTAACATGGCTAAATAAAAGTTAATGAGTCACTTTGACCCTCAAATTAAGCATTCTATGTTTAGGATAGGCTACTTACACAAAATAACAAATTAATTGCATAGCAAAATTTTAACCAGTTTTAAAGCGTGACTCTAATTACGAGTGTGGCTTACACCATATTGACAATATGATATAGCCCGATGTAGTTTCTGGGCAAAATTTGACCTTAGTACGCCAAGCGTTTAAGTATTTCAGCGTTTCGGACGACACTTGGAGTTTCCTGACGAGCCCCTTCTCTCCCTTCAATAGCTCGGAATAGCAAAGACGAGTGTGTGGGCCGATTCCCACTAGTCCAGCAACCAGGTTCCCCGATGAGCGTGTAAGCACGGAACGGGGGGTGACGTCACAAGGGTAGTGTCCAATCACGCTCGACGTCTGATAATGCAAGAACATACAGAGTTGCAACGAGTGCGCGCTGGTACGATTCACACTCGTAACAAACTAGTCGCATGGGGATTGATTATACATAAATGCGTAAGTGGCACAAATAGCAGCAGGGAGGGTGAACAGACCACTTTGTCGAATTATAACACATTAAGACAAACTTTGGGTCTCAATTATAATAATTATGGTCTCAATTATATACTATTGAGATTATGGTCTCAATTATATACTATCAAGACAGACCCCGTTCTCTTACACACAGTAATCCGCGTGTTGGTCTTACCCTCCCTGCTGCTGTAATTAACCAAATATTTTATCAAGTCCGTTACGATATCTCGACCTAGGAAATGTAAATTTATTGTTATAAAACCAAACGGGGTAGCTTGTGCTTTTGAAGAAACGTTTTTGAACTTAATCATGTACATGTTCCCTGAACACCAAGTATAATAAATATTTTGCAGCGTATGATTATCAACTCCGTTAAACACAACCAAAATATTGCAGTTGTCTCTGATTACTTTAGGTATTTGAGTATATCTTTGAGTAACATAAATCACGTCTGTGTTTTTATGACTACCTCGAGAAAATATCCGAGCTGGATTTGATTGTTTGTCCAGCATAATATCATCGTACACTACTAAATTATTAATAAGTCCATCAAGGTCATCTACAGATGGCGCTTCATGAATGCTGGTAATAAAATCAATAATATAATTACCGTCTTCATCCCCGTGACGAGTCACGGACTTTGCATTTTCATTAAAATCTTTAAGCACTTCATAGCATCGTTGATTATCTACAGATGGTGCTACTAAATATAACGTATCCCATTTGAGCCATCTCATTATCAGATTAAGCAATAATTGCGTCTTACCACTTCCAGATGGTCCAATTATTATCATCCTGATAGAATTCGGTAGCGCTTGGTGATGTTTGACTGGCTCCTGCTTTCGTGTCGCCGAAAAGTCAATTATATCCATAATAATAAATAATATGAATCTATACTGTGTTCGATGCAAGGCACCCACCCCCACCGTTGGTAGGACCAGTGGATTAACAACAATAATAACAAAAAATAAAAAACGCGCACTGACAGGTAAGTGTGAAAAGTGTGGCACAAACAAATACAGATTTAACTCCCTTGACTTGGTCAAGGATAAAACCACGGACAAGTTTACAAAGACAGGAGGTGATATCGCTACTTCGTTTGGAAAATTACCAGGGACTCCATGGGCGAGGTATCCCGGAGAAAAACATTTACCCGGATACAATTATTGTGGTCCTGGAACTCGACTTGATATCCGACTTGACGAACGAGATCAACCAACACCAGGAGAGTATCCAATAAATAAGATTGATCAAGCGTGTCATGTTCATGATGTTGCGTATAAAAGCAAGGATTTACAACAACGACATTTCGCAGATGTGAAGTTGATTCATGCGGTAAATTCTATACCCGATAAATCTCTCAGAGAAAAATTTGCTAGTTTTCTAGTGAAATCTGCTATGAAGGGTAAACTAATGCTAGGGGCTGGTAATTAATTATATAACTATTATAATGGAATCTGTTTATTATAGCCCAAAAGGATATTGGAAGGGCAGAGCAGCGATTAGTAAACTTGCTGAATCAGCAAAAGTTTCACGTGCTGTTGCTGCAGTGTGGTTAGCACGACAGGCAATATGGCAAATCTATCTGCGTCCACCTAAACAATTCAGTGCGCGTATTTTGATGTCAGCGTTCCCAATGAAGTTCATCAAGCAGACATTTTGTTTTTACCGCACGATACTGTTAAAGCACGTGGACGTCATCGATCCGCCAGAGGATCGCGCACATACAAATACGCGTTTACTGTCATTGACGTTGCAAGTAGATATAAAGAAGGAGAACCACTGTCAACAAAAACAGCATCTGAAGTTGCATCTGCGTTTGAACGAATTTATCAACGAGGACCTTTGCAATGGCCACAGTCGCTACAAGTTGATCCTGGCAAAGAATTGCTTGGTACAGTGTCATCGCTGATGAAAAAGCATAATGTCAAAATCAGACGAAGACACACTACAATTCATCGTGATCAGGCAATAGTTGAGTGATCTAATGGAACACTTGCTGAGCGGTTATTTGGATATCAGTATGCAAAGGAAATAAGTCTGGCAGATACCAGATCTCGTGAATGGGTTGCAAGATTACCAAGTGTGATAGCCCTGTTAAATAATGAAATTACTCGTGCAACTTCTATGAAACCTACCGTTGCAATTACAAAGAAACATATACCTGTACAACGACGTGACTTTTCAAAACAGCCAGTATTAGGTAATGTGACTGTCAGATATTTATATGAACTTGATGAACTTGAAGGGGGTAAAAAAAGAGCAACTGATCCTATCTGGAGTGTGACTACACATAAAATTTCTAGCGTGGTTAGATCCACTGGTAGACCTCCACTCTACAGACTGGATTCGAATGCCCCTCAACGTGGATTTGTACGTGAACAGTTACAAGTAATTCCTGAAGAAACACAATTACCACCGCGTTCACTTTTGTAAACTGGCACCCCGACGTCGATTACATTCAAGACAGGTCAGCATCACATTTTCGCGTGTGTGACCAAGACTACTATTAATTCTATCTTGGATTATTATTTGAATACTCCCATAGCATATTACAGTTACAACTTGCACAATGATTATTCTGTCGTTGTTTTAGTGTTATAATTAATTCAGTATCAATATCAAAGTTGCGATTATTTTTTTTGTCACATTGCTTATAACCAAATAGTTTTTTTCTTATTACGCCAACAACAACTTCGTTGTCGTCGCTAGCAGTTTGATTATTATTTTCTGTAAAATTCATAATAACCCTGTGCAGTTGAGATATTCTTCTGACTCGAGACACTGCGAGATAAGCTAAATTTGACCATTCGATGTTATCATCGACAATCCAGATATTTGTATCAGAAATAGTTAGTCCTTGTGACGAATGAATTATTATAGCATATCCTAATGTCCACGGAGTTTTATCCATTATCAACGCGCTCTCAACATCATCAACATCAACCGAAAGAATAACATTTAATGCAAGATTTTGTTTTTCATTTGTTCCTGGAATATCAACATCAACATTCTGTCGTCGAGTATCTGCTGGGCGATAACACAATGGTACAGGTAAATTTCAAAATTTTTCTTTATGTAAAAAAAATAATTTCTCTTGCAATTCATCACGAACTATCTTTTTACTTGCAAATATTAAATCATTTGGTATCCATAAATTCCAAAAATCGTTCACAGGAGTTTCCGGAATAATTTCACGTATTATATCACATTGTATTAAATCTGGCTGTAGTCTGATTAATCTTTTAAATTCTTTCAGAGGTTCATCAATAGCTCTATGATCATGGGTTATCTTCTCATAAAAATCCACAAACGTTTTTAACCACTCGTGCGGAGACTGCCGAACAAAAGATTGCGGTTGACCATGATCGCCGCACATTATCACAGCAGTATTTTTTGTCAGTAACCAATCAAGAAGTATATTTAATGTTTCTAACGATACCGTACAAATTTCATCCCAGATGATATTCCGGGGTATATATTTCTCACCCATTCGCTCAGGTGTCCACGTATCCCCGCACCATCTGAAGAAACTATGATAACTTTGAGATTTTACTCCTCGTTCATTTATTTCTCTGGTTAGAGTCTGTGTAGGTGTCAGCACAATCATATCAACGGAGTTCTTCAAACTCCGACGAAATAATTCAATGGCACGTGTTGTTTTTCCAGAACCTCCAGGTCCATTGAGATAAACGGTTTTATGTCTGGCCACAGGATCAAACACAGACGGTGCTAATGATTTTAATATTTGATTGTCATTGCTGTAATATATTTCCCTGATTTCAACGTCTGCAGATTCTGAATAGTCAAGTATATTTTCTTTTTTTACTCTCCATGATCCTTATTCACCATTACCGAGCAGCGGTTTTAGTAAATCTGTATACGCGCTATTTATATAAAATGAATCCGTGGCAACTCTAACCGCGTAAAGGGGAAATCTGTTTATCATCGATAATAAATTTATGGAAACGTAAGCGAGCATAGAAGATCCTAAATGAGTAAACTGCGGTGACTCACCATCAGTATAACTCACGATTGTACCTAATTTAGACCCGTCTGATGAATAAGCATTACTCCGACTCACAAATGTATTTTGTTCCGTTGTATCAGCAGTTATAAAATCGAGTTCAGCATCATCCATAATTAATCTTGTACACATTCGTTTATGGTCATATGATCCTCCTTGAGTAAACTTACCAATTATTTTCCTACCAAGATATTTTGCAATTTTATTTTCATAATCAATCATATCAGGATTTTCATCACCTGACTCTGTCAGGGAATATTTCTTTTGCTGTGGTAACCAAACTTGTTTCTACGGACGATACGATATAATGGCTTTATTTACTTTCAACGACACTAAAATTCCAGTATCAAGCATATATCGTAATAGTACTATTGGAGCCCAATATTTTTCTGAGAAATGTCTTCCAAACCAAACATAAATAATCGGATGCAGATTTTTCGCAAACTCGAATGACTCTATAGAAGCAAATGCAGTTAAGTCAAAATTAGGTAAGAGTCCGTTTATCGCAACTCTGGTCATCTCGTGTGTGGGATGTCCGAATCTTTTAAAGTATTCAGAACATTCTCCGTATCTAAGAAACCTTCCAGGATAACACGCTACCATACCAACCGATATAATATCGCTATAATCGTATTTAGTATTCCACAATCCGCCATGTCCGTGTTCTATACAAC
>JAECUM010018749.1:0-26514 GCA_016617855.1 Megalonaias nervosa | reverse complement strand
CTAGTGCATATCACAGGCATGTATTCTGGATTAATGCATATCACAGTCATATAATCTGAACTAATGCATATCACAGGCATGTGCTCTGAACTAATTCATATCACAGGCATATACTCTGAACTAATGCATATCACTGGCATGTGCTCTGAACTAATGCATATCACAGGCATGTACTCTGAACTAATGCATATCACAGGCATGTGCTGTGAACTAGTGCATATCACTGGCATGTGCTCTGAACTAGTGCATATCACAGGCATGTACTCTGGATTAATGCATATCAGTCATATAATCTGAACTAATGCATATCACAGGCACGTGCTCTGAACTAATGCATTTCACAGGCATGTACTCTGAACAAATGCATATCACTGGCATATGCTCTGAACTAATGCATATCATAGGCATGGCATGTACTCTGAACTAATGCATATCACAGGCATGTACTCTGAACTAATGCATATCACAGGCATGTGTGTAGTGGCATGCTTGTCTGTTGGTCAGCAGTGCTGAGAGTTCTAACTAATGTGCTAATATGAAGTTAATAAAGTATAAAATGGTGAGTCTATATATGTCAAAAAAATGAAAACTTTAGTATGCTTTTACAATTGAAACATGACGTGTGGTCTTGAAAGTGCACTTGTCCAATGACATGCATACATACACAAAAACTAGGACCTGAAATCAGCAGATTGGGCTCTAGGTTGTTTGCTCCATCAATTGCTCCAAATAATCTGCATATCCAGATCTGTCAGCACATTATGCGATGGTTGATCTGGGTCTGTGCAGATTTGCAGTGGGATTTGACTTATAAGTGTGCAATATGATACTTCAAAAATTCTTCGTCCAGTACAATCTCACTGTTTTGGATAAATTGTAATCAAGACCTCATAAAAACAATGGAAATGGTTCATTGTATGGGTGGGAGTCCACTGAATGCAGAAGTAATTCTTTGCATTATAATTCTCTAAATTCCTGAAAGTACTTAAGGTTGTGAATATGCATATAAATTTTGCATAAAAAATTAATTTTCTTGTTATATTTATGAACTTCTGTTTTAAAATAAAAATAAAAAGTTTAACATCTTTAAGAAATAAATTTATTAACTTTTCAATCTCAATAATAACAAGAAAACAATAAGAACAATAATAAAAATGATTTTTTTATTATTATTATTATTATTATTATTATTATTATTGTTTGCCTCTTGATTCATGTCTGCATGCCAATGGTCTTTTTGGGCTGTTATGTCCTAAATGACACTGACTCCCCCACCCCCATGAATAACAATTTTTGCTCAGTTTCTAAGAAAACAAATATTTGGTTGGTACAAACTTAAAAATATAGGTCATGTGTGCCTAATGTTGCTCACCTGGTTTACATAACTTGCATGACCAGTCAGCCACTAAGCAGGTTTATGTAGTATTGTAAGAACAAATCCTACGTAAATGATCTAACTTTATATTGTGCTAATTTTACCGATTTTACTTCTGACTGATAAATATTCTTTATAAAGATAAAGGCATAATTAATAATCATTGTCATCCATGAGTTTTCAAAGTGAAGTTACAAATAAAATTTTAATTTGCCCTGTTTTCTCAAATCAGATAATAATACAGTCTGTAAAGTAATAACAAGTTCAGCCAATCAGATGCAAAACAAACTCATTAGTATGCATAGATTTTGCTTATTATTGAAATTAATAACTTGATAATATAAGCCATTATTCCAAGTTTGAACAGAATGGTAACAAGATCAGCCAATCATAAACAATAAATATGCCAATATCTCTGTCATTATTGAACATATCTGAAATTCTGATGACATAACTTTTATCAAAATCGAATCAGAAATAGATTCCACAGTGCAACAAGTTCAGCCAATCAGATGCAAGATTACTTTAAATAATATCCATAATTACTTTAAATAATATCAATAATTACTTTAAATAATATCCATAATTACTTTAAATAATATCCATAGTTACTTTAAATAATATCCATAATTACTTTAAATAATATCCATAATTACTTTAAATAATTTCCATAATTACTTTAAATAATATCCATAGGTACTGCACATTTTTTAACTTTTTTGAGTTGTTGATGATATAAACCTATATTCAAAGTTGAAAATCAGATTGAAATTATTACCCCTAAGTAGTAAGAAGCAAACCTTGATGGATGGGTGACAGTCAAATGGACATACCACTAGGCTTTTTGGACAGGTGAGCTAATACCATACAATAAGTACACTAGACTTTATGGACCGGTGAGCTAATACCATATAGCATGCAATAAGCACATTAGGCCTTATGGACAGGTGAGCTAATACCATACAATAAGTACACTAGACTTTATGGACCGCTGAGCTAATACCATATAGCATGTAATAAGCTCATTAGGCATTATGGACAGGCGAGCTAATACCATACAATAAGTACACTAGACTTTATGGACCGGTGAGCTAATACCATATAGCATGCAATAAGCACATTAGGCCTTATGGACAGGTGAGCTAATACCATACAATAAGCACATTAGGCCTTACAGATAGGTGAGCTAATAGCATACAATAAGTACACTAGACTTTATGGACAGGTGAGCTAATACCATACAATAAGTACACTAGACTTTATGGACAGGTGAGCTAATACCATATAGCATGCAATAAGCACATTAGGCCTTATGGACAGGTGAGCTAATACCATACAATAAGTACACTAGACTTTATGGACAGGTGAGCTAATACCATGCAATAAGCACATTAGGCCTTATGGACAGGTGATCTAATACCATACAATAAGTACACTAGACTTTATGGACAGGTGAGCTAATACCATACAATAAGTACACTAGACTTTATGGACAGGTGAGCTAATACCATATAGCATGCAATAAGCACATTAGGCCTTATGGACAGGTGATCTAATACCATACAATAAGTACACTAGACTTTATGGACAGGTGAGCTAATACCATGCAATAAGCACATTAGGCCTTATGGACAGGTGAGCTACTACCATACAATAAGTACACTAGACTTTATGGACAGGTGAGCTAATACCATATACCATATAGCATGCAATAAGCACATTAGGCCTTATGGACAGGTGAGCTAATACCATACAATAAGCACATTAGGCCTTACAGATAGGTGAGCTAATAGCATACAATAAGTACACTAGACTTTATGGACAGGTGAGCTAATGCCATATAGCATGCAATAAGCACATTAGGCCTTATGAACAGGTGAGCTAATACCATACAATAAGTACACTAGACTTTATGGACAGGTGAGCTAATGCCATATAGCATGCAATAAGCACATTAGGCCTTATGAACAGGTGAGCTAATACCATACAATAAGTACACTAGACTTTATGGACAGGTGAGCTAATACCATATAGTATGCAATAAGCACATTAGGCCTTATGGACAGGTGAGCTAATACCATACAATAAGTACACTAGACTTTATGGACAGGTGAGCTAATACCATATAGCATGCAATAAGCACATTAGGCCTTATGGATAGGTGAGCTAATACCATACAATAAGTACACTAGACTTTATGGACAGGTGAGCTAATACCATATAGTATGCAATAAGTACACTAGGCCTTATGGACAGGTGAGCTAATACCATACAATAAGCACATTAGGCCAGGTGATTTGGGATTGTCAACCTGACAAACTACAAGCAAAAGAGAACATTTTGGGTTTTAAGATTAAAATGAAAGTTTGAATAGTCACTTTATCTACTACTTGCTTCATGGTTTGCATAATGTAAGGGAAAAATGTAGCATATATGAAAAAATATTTGATCATAATGCAATGTGTAGGATCGGAAATCTTTTTTGTTACCCTCTTAGTCAAATCTATCACCAAGGATTACTAGAATCCATCAAATGCAATGCTGTGAGATACAGAAATACTTGCCAAGGGTCAGAATGGTGTGATGTAGGGAAATGCTAACCATGGGTCAGAATGGTGTGAGATAGGGAAATGCCAACCAAGGGTCAGAATGGAGTGAGATAGGGAAATGCCAACCAAGGTTGTGAGATAAGGAAATGCCTTCCAAGGGTCAGAATACTGTGAGATAGGGGAATGCCACTCAAGAGTCAGAATGTTTGCACAGGAACTCAGTGAGGGTATGAATTATCACACTAGTGCATATGTAAAATCTTTTATTTCTCTAATTTCTAAAAAGAAATAGATGTTGTAAAAATGGCAGCTCATTGGTACAGATGCAGTCATGCATATATGAACTTGAAATAAGCATGATAATGGTGTATGATCTCCAACAAGAGAATACAGAACAGAATCAGCATGGAATAACCTACCTCTGATTAGTCTAAAAGTGCATCAAAAATTAATAATTGTGAAATGGACCAGTCAGTAGTGCAATCCCATGCAGATGTAAACTTCCATGTCCTACTGTCATGACTGAGATGCATTATTTTTAGGATGCCATAAAAGCTGATGAATTGACTCAATGCATTGCAAGAGCATTCCGAGAGCACTATACATGTACCAACAGTCATCTGGTATAACCCAACACTATGTGAGGGCTAAATAATTGCTAATATGAATCACATGAAGTGAAGCAAAGATGGTGACTGTCCATCCTTGTCTTTAATACATACATGGTATGGTCCCCACAAATATATATATTATCCAACACCAATGTAACCATAATAAATGTACATATATGCTTACCTATATGTCGAGTCCAAATGCAAATAACAAAGATCCTGATCTGCCAAAGCATAATGTGCCTGTAGATCAGGGTCTATGCTGTTTGTTCTACTGATTATTCCTTACAAACTGCATAGACCCAGATCTGCCAGGACATTATGCACTGGCAGATCAGTGTCTGTGCAGTTTGCAGTTGGATTCATGAACGAGAATAAAACTTAACTTGTTAAACAGTTTATAATCTGTTAATTTCAAGCAAGCAGGGAAAATGAAGGGATTGACATAGCCTCATCACAGACAGGTGAGAATATGAAACAGAAAAGAATAAAATTTTAGAAAGATTAGAGAAATAAGTAAATGTTATTTCTATCAACAGATTCATTAAATCCTGTCTGAACAATAAGAAACAGTTTTTGTGAAAAGTACTGGTGGCTCCTTAACTGTACTGTATCATCAATACATTTTACTGTGAACTGATGATAGAATAATAGCCTTACACTGGGAGTTTAATTCCTGACACAGGTGGTTTTCTGTGAAGAATTTTACAATAATTATTTTCAGGTGTATCCAATTTGAAAGAAATAACAGGTAAAAAGTTATCGTCAATGAAGATGTAGCTCAGACATGAAAACTAAGCGAAGATTTAATAATAGCCTGAAGGTAACTATTGGTTTACAGTATCCAATATTCCCAAAACAGTTCTGTTAGAAAAAAAAAATAGTGGTTCATTATTAAAGTTTAGGATTTCTATATTAAGGACATACAGCTGAGAACAGTTAGTACAATGACATGACAACAGCTACAAATAGCAGAACTGAGACAGTATTATAATTATCTGTGGACAATGTGAACTCTAATGACCCAGATTTACCATCACATAATGAGTTGGCATATCATGGTCTATGCTGATTGTTCTATTTATGAATCCTAAGAAAATGCATAGACCCAGACCTGTCATTACATAATGTGCTAGCAGATTAGGATCAATGTTCTTTGTTCCACTGATTGAGTCAAACAAACCGCATAGAGCTGTATCAACCAGCGCATTAGGCAATGGCCAGGCAGAGCTGGGTCTATGCAGTCTGCAGTTGGATCCGACTTGTACACGAATATATCGTACATGAATATATATGATACGTGAACAACCATAACATTTATTTCTTTCTCCCATGTCCCCTAACTTCCAATATTTCAGCTATTGTAGAATCATTGATATGTACTGTGACATGTTATAATTACAAAATGAAACCAGTGAGACCATCCTTAACAAACCTTTTGTTTGTTCTCCTCCAATTGACCCATTAAAATTGCTACCACTGAAAGCAAACCAAGAATTTTGTAAGGATGGCATCACCTTCCACTTGATCTCCACTGACATGCAGCACCCTATAATGAACATATAAGGGACCAACCATTTCATTTTCTGAAGAAGGCATGTGATATTTTTTTACAAAATTGTCCCGCCCACAAAAATATTCTTGCTCTGATTTATTGAAAAAGAAGAAACCCTAATACATCCATTATATTAACTGAACAAAACTAAATTATCATGAGGTACATGTACAACAATAACCTGGTTCAAGAGCAAATCCCAGGCCTCCCACACCTAAAATGTTCCACCATATGGAGGAGAAATAATAACCATCATTGACAAAATAGTTTATGTTTTCATCTATTGCTTAACTAGATGACTTTGTATCAATCTTAATTTAAAAATGTCAATAATATAAAATTCATAGCATAGGATTTTTCACCATCTTGATGCTATCATTATTATATTGTTACAGGTAACAGTGTTGAAAGTGAAGAAAAGGTACATGTTAATCCACCTGTATGTGTATGCTGAAGTCTTTAAAGACACATCAGCACATTAGTGGCTATATGGTGCCAACTAAAGGTAACTTTTAAAAAAAATGAAATTGCACAAATATTTAGGTAGATAAATCCTGCCAAATAAATATAAACAGGAAGTAAGACTAGATAAAATATAAGGCATAAAGAAGTCCAAAAATTCTGTCAATTGTATATCAAATAAAAGATAAACTTAACAAATATAAAATCCTTAGAAAAAATGGTTATACTGTTTTTGACAAATAAATTACATTTACCGTGAGCTCATATTCATCAGTCCCCTCATTTTTGATGTAAAATGGCCACCATCCCTTGACTCGTTTCTGTTTAAAGAGCGACATCTGTGGCACACTTCCATCTGTCTTCAGCATATCCAGAGTACACAACTTGGAAGATTTAGCTCCCCTTGGGAATCTGTTCATGTCAATAGTTAAAGAACCTAAAAAGAACATTGAGGTCAAGGTCAAGGCCCATCATAGTACTGGCAAGGTCAAGGCCCATCATAGTACTGGCAATATCTAATGTTTATGTGGCACTTTCCACAAACAAGATGCCAAAATCTTTTTATCCAAAAATGCATTATCTGTACAATATTGCTTCCCACCCCCACCACACAATTTACCATATATGACTAAACAATTCACCCTTGTACTATTCTTAAGTCATTGTCACGTGTATTCCCTTATGCCTAAATGACAGCAAAGATAAAAATGTACTGCCAAACATAGGAAAGACATAGTGTAAAATACAGCATTTGAATTTATTTAATAAATATTCAGTTGACCTCATAAATTTAAATTTACCATTGTATTAAACCTCAGTTAATACTAGCTTTTTACCAGCCTCATCCAGTTCTAAAATATGTCACTTTTTTCAAAACGAAATCACTTTTATAAGTGGAAATTGTTACACATATTTAATTTGTATTGTGTGTTGGCTTTTGTCCATGATTATATGCTATGTGTGATGAATTTGTATTGTGCTTGACCTTTGTCAATAATTGAGGGTAGGAGTTTGGTCCTACCTGACTAATGTATATTTTTTACAAACAACATATTGCATTGTTAAATTTGTGTCTATGTTAGTAGATTCTGTATTAAGATTATTATTATTTCTTGGTATACATGTTTATTTAGTCAAGTTCTAGATACAACCTTGATTTTGACCTTAGAAAATTCTAGAAATATATTATGTTTAGAGTTGATGGAACTTCCCATTAAGACAACCCTCATCCTGGTCCTCGTATTGTGTCTTAGGTTTATATATATAAGGGAGAAGTAAACAGAAATTCATTATTCCTACCTTTAACCTTATTTGTGTTCAGATTTAATTTGAGAGGATTTATTTAATTAAATTATTCACTGGAATTACAAAGTGCCCAATAATACTTTCAGACTAAATGACTGTTTTGGGATTATTGTGAATTCATTTAGAGACATTTTGGAATATATCATGGGGGGATACATCAAGACTGTTGGCACATCAACACTGTTCTATTCTATGATACATCAGCACATTCAAGATTGGAATTCATTCGGAACAGCATTGGAATTCATTTAAAATACTCTATGCTTTTGGATTTGTGATAGAACTTTGGGACTATTTATGATTTAATTCACAATAATGTAAGTTCTATTTTTTTTAATTTTCACTTTGTCTTCTAGGGAAATAAATTATTTGTTGAATTTTACAAAACTTGTTGTTTTTGCTCTTTTCTGTTGCTTTGTTTAATACAACAGAGTCAACACAAAACTACTTGAAGATATCAAAGTCCCATCATTTACTTCATATTGGTTTTTTCAAATTGCTTCAAAAGTGGGTGATTTTTAACTTTCTTCTGCATACTGGTACAGTAAGTGACATGCATGCACTGTGATGGTATTTGTAGTCAGTAAGTCCTGACTGATTATATTTTGACATCATTTGGCAGGAATCTGTGATTCTCTCTGCTTGCAAAAATATTAGTGCCCCAGTTACCACAGGGAACAAATCAACAACAACAGTACCTATAATCTTGAACCACAGAGAACTGAAATATTTGTCTAATTTTATGTACAAATACTTGGACAGCTAAGCCATTCATGGTGTGTGTTAAACTGCATAACAAACCATTCTGTGCTAAGAAGAGTAGTTGTACAAAAAAATGGACTTTTGAGATTTAATATAAAGATAGTTTTATGGAAGGAAAAATGAATGCTTTATTTAATCCTATGCTAATTAAGCTAGCATTTTGTAGTCAGTTGTATTAGCTTCATAATTATTGATGTATAATGAGAATCTAATAAGGAATATAGGAATTTATAAGCAAACACAAAACCTTTAACCAAAATCCTAACACAAAATTTCTATGACTATGACCTTGACCTAAAGGACAAGATGCAAGTGACCTTAACAAACTATCGATGCCAACAGTAACAACATGACTGGTATATGTTGCTCAAACTAACTTGAACCTGACAACAATTTCATTTGTCTGCCTCAAGTATTTTTTTTGCCAAATTTTGCTAACAATGATTTTATCAATGTGGTACAAGTTCAAAAATTAAAAAACAAAATATGCTAAAAAATTAAACAAAGTTGGAATAGCCTGAAAATCTAATCAGGTCATCTAGATAAGCATACAAATATGCAGGCAAGATTTTATTTTGTCTATGTTAAATGGTTTTTATACAATCTTGTAGATAAACTTCTAGGGTCTGACATGACCAAATCAGAATGACATGACCAAATCAGAATACTGCTTCTGCAAGCATGGGAATAATAATGCTGTGAAATTTTCTTTTCATGTAAGCTGCATGTACCATTTATACTCATTTAGAAGACAAGGCCAGCTGCAAACTGCACGGACCCAGCTTTATCATCACATGATGCACTGGCAATCTAGGTATGTGCAGTTTCTTAGGAGTAACCAATAAAACAAACAACATAGACCCTGATCTGCAGGCATGTTATGCTACGGCAGATCAGGATCTTTGTTGTTTGCAGCTTGACTCAATTTATTAATGAGTATAATAAAAGACCTGATAACCCTAAAAATACCTCAGTTAATATGTTTTCACAAGATAGACCAATTTTGATTAAGGTGTAATGTAGAATCATTTACTGCCATTGCCAGCTTAAAAATGGTGTTTGAAAAGTGTAGAATACTAGTGTTGTCTGATGCAGCTAAGATAACACTATGCTCATGTTCAACTAGGTCTGTATAGGACATACTAATTGTAATGACTTCTAGTTCCATTTCAGGAACTGCAGTTACAAAACCCATGGAGGTCAAGTACTTCCTGCCAGATCCATAACTTTTTATGTTTTTGAAAGTCTTGTGGTGGTGGTGATCATCTTTCCTGCCATAAGCAATATTCAAAACAATATGACTAATAAATGCAACTGTCATGGTTTTTATACGTTTGTGCTAACTAATTTGACCTTTTTAAGAGGCTGATTGTCCCTTCTACCTTTGCTGTGGTTTTTGTTTGCTGGACAACATTTCTAGATTATGCTATAACGTAAAAGCAAAAGTTTGATTATGTGGGAATTTTGCATCCACAACATGGATAGATTAACACATCTGATGCATCACCTGTAAAGTTAGTCTGGTTCCCCGACCAACTCTACTGATGTATCACCTGTAAAGTTAGTCTGGTTCCCTGACCAACTCTACTGATGTATCACCTGTAAAGTTAGTCTGGTCTCCTGACCAACTCCATTGTGTCTAAAAATGGTTTATGATTTTTTAAAAACTTTGACACAAAATCTTAACACTGATGCCATCACCAATACTGCGACCATAAAGAGATTGGATGCCATCACCAATGTTGCTACCATAAAGAGATCTGATACCATCACCAATGTTGCCACCATAAAGAGATTTGATGCCATCACCAATACTGCAACCATAAAGAGATTGGATGCCATCACAGATGTTGCCACCATAAAGAGATTTGATACCATCACCAATGTTGCTACCATAAAGAGATTTGATGCCATCACCAATGTTTTTACCATAAAGAGATTTGATACCATCACCAATGTTGCCACCATAATGAGATTTGATACCATCACCAATGTTGCCACCATAAAGTGATTTGATACCATCACCTATGTTGCCACCATAAAGAGATTGGATGCCATCACAGATGTTGCCACCAAAAAGAGATTTGATACCATCACCAATGTTGCCACCATAAAGAGATTTGATACCATCACCAATGTTGCCACCATAAAGAGATTTGATGCCATCACCAATGTTGCCACCATAAAGAGATTTGATGCCATCACCAATGTTGCCACCATAAAGAGATTTGATGCCATCACCAATGTTGTTACCATAAAGAGATTGGATGCCATCACAGTTGTTGCCACCATGAAGAGATCTGATGCCACTGCTGATGTTGCCATCATAAAGAGATCTGATGCCATCACTGAGATTGCTGTCATAAAGAGATATCTGTCTTATTGTCTGCTATAGTAGACAGAAGAAATAAGCAGCAAACTTAACTTAAAATTTAGTTAAGTACTTAAAATTCAGTTAAGTAATGTGGATTTAATTGTTTCATAACTATCCATTTTCTTCACTTTAAAAAAACTCGCATTTACATTGTTAGTTAAATTTATGGGTAAGATAAAATGCCAATTACACAGACCCATCAGTAGACAATGATTTTGTCTGGATAATAACTGTTTAATCTACTGGGGATTTAAATTTTCAGGGGACAGTATGGAAATCTGTACAAATGAAAAGCCAATAACCAGATGGCCAATACTCTACTGCACCTCTTAGATTGGGATTAAGTATGTATGTAGTTCTATTTCTTCACAGGTAGATTCTGATTGGATTTTTAAATTCAAAGTTTGTAGTAACAATAAAATTGAACGAAACTAGTATACTGCAGTGGAAGTGAATCCACATTATTTACAAGTATAAGACTGACTGAACATCTCACCAAGAAAATCATCAGCTGAGAAGTGGTCTGCATCCCAAACTTGTAGGTTAAGACGAGCAGGAACTTTTGATTCTGTCTCATCCCAAGAGAACAAGGTCTCCTTGCGCGAGATCACAATCTTTTCTTCAGCAACCAGGTAGTCAAAGGGGAAAATGAACCTCCAGTTGAAATTGCCCTCCCCAGTGAGAGATCTGAAAAGAAATACTGTGGATAATAAATTTTGTACAATAGTTTGCAAATGTTTGATTTGAGACAGCATTAACCATAACATACAAAGTCATCATTCAATAGTATTAATAGCGTGTCTTTTCTTGAACTTCAACACCTTGTCCTTACCTTTAATTCTCTTAAAATTTAGGAATTTTAAAATGACATTTACCATCTTCTCCCTCATGATAAGACCCTGCATTTATAACACTGTTCCTGTTAGAAGGCAAGCATGGTCATGGATATCATTTCATTATACAGTAATGAATTCTATGTAACATACTTATAAAGCAGTCTCACTATAAGGCAAGATACTCTACGCCTTTTGTGGACAGCATTATAATGAGGGAATAATGTATTATGTACATCACTGTAAGACAGTCTCACTATAAGGCAGTATACTGTATGGCTTCCATGGACAGAATTATATTGTGTGCTGTAGATACAATGATAACGGTAAGTTATGGTCAGAGCATATCAGTACCGATACCAAAAAGATGGCTAAGAATATCTGGTTACTATAAATAAAAATTAAAGAATTTCTAACCTTAAACCACAGGATAATGTTTTACAAAAGTTATAGTCAAAATCATCTGGACTACTGCGACATTATATAGGTAATGCTCCTAAAACAAATTTGTTACAAGTGGAAAGACTTCAAAAATGAGCAATTAGAATTATTGATGACAACAGAGATGATAATGTCCTTAAAGGTACCGGTATTAACGATTTGAAAATCATGACTATCTGTGAAAGAATATGTTTAAGAAAGGCTCGATTTATGTACGTTTTCAAATGATTCTATGACCAACTAAATAAATGATGCTTGAGTAAAAAGACAAATAATATCAATACAGTGTCTAGTCTATCAATGCTACGTTGTATGTCATCCAATCTAAGATGGAATTGCATAAATATAGTTTGACTTTCTCTGGTCCAATCATTTGGAACTGTCTACCTAAAGAAGCATCATCAGTGCCTTCCTTTCATCACAGATGTCTTAAATGGACGCAATCCAGATAATGTCTTTCACCAGTTAAGGCCAACTTTGTGGTATATTTGTATATGTATAAATTATATGAAATGTCTCTGGATGTTCATGTCTGTGTGTGTGTGTCTGTGTGTGTGTGTGTATGTGCATGCATGTATGTATTGTCAGTCATGCATGTTGGTGTACACAGCATTGTGTGCTGAATCCATACATAATTGCTCTTATGTACACCAATCCATTATAACTTTTTTGAATGTTTCCCAGCTGTTGTATATATTTGCCTGTAGGTGTGTAGGTAATTGAAGGCCATAAGGGAGATTCGTTTTTGTACTAATTGTATCACCATCATAAAATAAAGACTTTATTCTTCTTCTTCTTCTTCTTCTTCTTCTTCTTATTATTATTATTATTATTATTATTATTATTATTATCATTGGGAAATACTGTGATCACACATTTTCTTGCACAAAGTTCCTGATTAATTGCATACAGTATTTCTCCTATCAAAGGAGAAGGACCACCAAGTATATTTTGTTAAAATTTCAGTGCCATTATTATTTTACTGGCAGCTACTGATAATTCCAGTTTCCTACAATTTATGAAAGTAAAGAATGTGCCATTCACTGAACATGGGTTACTCCTAAAATAGTCATGCAAATATTTTAAAAATTCATAACTGTTGGAGATAAACATTTACATTCCTACTGCAAGGAAGGTATATTTTTGTATAAAAAGTTCCATGCTGATAACAAGTTTGGTAGATTACAAGCTTGTTAGTAATTATTGATTTAATTCTCTAGTCCTTGCTATGGTAGCTTGGTAGTTAGGGCACTGAATTCTTCTTCCAAGGACTGTGGGTTTGATACCTGCCTGATCACTGCATTCTGTGTCCCTGGTAAAGGCACTTAGTTCCCATTTACTTGGCATGATACAGCCAGTGAGGTGTTAAATGTGATGTGAAACCAACTAACTATCTTAGAGTGTTTTCCATTTTTTTTTAAAAACCCAACCAACTTTGAAAGTGTGAAAATTAATGGACAATAGTTTTGCATTTCAAGATTGTTGGATATAAATCGATGCTACCAAGCACAAAAGACTGCAACATGATGACATTCTAATGTGCCCAGCAGATCTGGCAATCAGTTAAACAAACAACAAAGACTCTGATCTGCCAGTGCATTATGCAACATCAAGTCAGGGTCTATGTTGTTTGCATTGAGACTCAATTTATATGCAAGTATATACAGTAATACACTGTCTACTATTGTCATTCCATTAACCTCACATATATACTTACTTTTAAGATGAGTCAAACTGCAAAAAAAATACCATGATCTGCTGTAGCATAATGCACCTGTAGATCAGAGTCTATATTCTTTGTTCTACTGATTACTCCTAACAAACTAAGCAGATCTGCTGGCACATTATGCAACTGCAGATCTGGGTCTGTGAAGTCTGCAGTTGGACTTATAAGCAAGTATAGATGGTATACATGTTTATGCAGGGCAGCCAATTTGGGGCATGCACAACAACAGACATCTCAAAACTTGCATTGAAATCGAGTATTAGCAAGGACGCAGCATTAGGTTTTAATTTTTACATCTTATCCAAACTGCTTGTGACTAATCAGTGAACACACACACACACACACACACACACACACACACACACACACACACACACACACACACACACACACACACACACACACACACACACACACACAGAGGAGATGGGCTTTTTCATATAAAATAATATCTTGTATAAATATATTTGCTGAAGATGACTTGGGTAAAAAAAATTAATTTTAACATTTTTCTTTTGTTTATTTTTGAATATTTTGAAAATTTCTGAATTAATTTAAACTTGGGTAAAATAGAACTTGTGCTGGAGATATATGAATATTTAGATAAAAACAATAAAAAATCTCCTTCCCTGAACTGCAAATCTCCTGGATTGGAAATTATCAATTGTCTGCATTTGTACTCTGGACTTGACACATGTATGGATTAGAGAAGGGGTCCTTTATTGTTTTTGTACTCAGGACTCACCACATTTACGGATTTGGGAAGGGGGTCCTATGCTGCATTTACACAGTGGACTTGTCATATTTATGGTTTAGGGAAAGAGTCCTTTACTGTACATTGCATTTGCACTTTGGGCTCATCACATAGATAGATTAGGTAAGGGGTCCTTACTGTTTTGGCAAAACAATCATTATTATTTGGGTATTTAAATTTGTGGGTTGTAGGAACTGAAAAATCGCCCCAAAATGGTACTCTCTATAAAACAGTAAATTCACATAATCAGGTCTATCCCACAACCATCCCCAAGGTCTCTTGTGATCATATTCTTTTTTATGATACAAACTGATTCCTAAAAAAAAAAATTGCTCAACCGATGCTTTACTCTCATTTTACTAGCATCTAAACACTTTTAAAGAAACTGTCAAATAATTTTCCAAGATGGTAGTATAAATAGTATTATCATGCAGACACACATGACAGTTTCACTGCAGTAACCTCTCCCACAGTTTGGCTTGGAATATACTACCGCAAATATTGACTCTGACCAATCATATAAGACTTTTGACCAATCAAATAAGACTTTTGGGCAGTCATATAAGACTTTTGACTAATCAAATAAGTTATAACATTCATGTCTGTGTTAAAAACAGATGTCAACCAAAAATAACAAAATAAAAAATGGCTGTTTTGCTTTTTTTGTGAGCCTGAAAATATTCACAAAACTGTATGACCCTCATGTTGATAACTGTCTATATGTTGAAATTTGCATTGTTTGTTTGTTAGTTTTTTTAAGAACTTTTTATTTCATTACATGCTACTGTAATGTAACATTGTGTGTTGGACTTAACCTTGTCTAAAAGCTAGTTTATTTTCTTCTTGACCTGAATTATTGATTTTTTAATTTGTTTTTTTTAATTTTATTCCATAAACAGGTAATATATAACTAAACTATTCTCTATGGGTTTATTATCAGGATCATAATTAATAGAAGCAAATATGTTTATTTCGGTCTGGGTCTAGGTTATTGGGATTCCCCTACAGCTTACCTGGTGTACCTAACATTGTCCAGGTTATATATTATAATTTTTGTAACAGACTTTCTAATAATAAGTAACTATTCATTTTGTAAATGTTAAGAACTTTCTAGAAGGTTATTTTCCATTAGGCAATGGGTTTCTTTGTTGTTTTTTTTAATAGAAAATGTTAATTGTGACCTGAGGTCAAGTAGAGGACAATATAATCTTGTCACTAGAAAGATTATTCATTCATGCTTAAGATAAAATAATTCAGTGATTATTTTCTCTGGAAATACAGTGTGCTCATACAAATATTTTTTAACAGAGACACCCACTGGGATTTACAGTGAATTCAAACCTGGAATTACATTACTGTGTTTCAACAAAAGACTGTTGGCACATCAGCATTATACAGGTCTTCACAGATGCATCAACACTTCAGCATTGGACTTGATTTGGATTTCTACTAAAGTTTATTCAGAACTTAAAATTATTAGGACTTGTGTCTATAATTCTAGGATTATTTTCGGATTTAATTTGCAATACCTTAAGTTTGTTTTTTCATTTTCACTTTGTATTCTAGGGAAATAAATAATTTGTTGAATTTTACAAAGCTTGTTTCTTTTCACTCTTTTCTGTTATTTATTTTAAGAACATCGACTCGTAACAGAAATAAACCAGGCTGACTCAGTAACTGGTATACAAGACTCACAATCAGCTGGCTCTGTTGGTTCAAATCCTATCTAGATAGAGTTATCTGCCATACTGTATTTCTGGGCAAGGAACTTTATTTCCATTGCCTAGGCACTAGTCTTTCATGTGCTGATGTGCCACTGAAAGCCAAATAAAGTCATCATCAATACTGTGTGATGAATATATTTTATTCATGAAACTTTATTGATACCAAAATATTTTGTTTTACAGTACATACTGAATAGCAGATGGTTGGAGATTTTAGCAGGTGCCCCTTCCCTGAACTAGATCATTGCATAACAGATGGTAGAATGTCTGGAATTGGTGGATACATAATCAGTAATGGTTGTGAAACCAGACTCTGTTTGTATTGGTAGGAGGGAGGCTACCCTGATCTGGTACATTTTAAATTAGCAAAGTTTGTACAATATGCCAACTCCACTCACTCTTCTGTCAATTGATTACCTCCTTTTTCCTGCCCATATAAACACTGAAAATGTAGACATCTGTGAGCAAAGGTTAATAACACTTAAATGTCTGACAATTTTTATACACTCATTTTTCATACCACATCAATCCATCAAAATCATAGGTGTTTTTTTCTCTCACATTTTTGGTACAGAGAACTACTCCATATACTTGCTTACAAGTCAAGTCTAACTGCAGACTGCACAAAGCCAGATCTGCCATTACATAATGCATCAGCAGATCAGGGTCTATGCTGTTTGTGTTAGGAGTCATCGATAGAACAAATAACACAGACCCTGATCTGCCAGCACATCAAGTGATGACAGATCTGAATCTATGATGTTTACTCTTGGATTTTTAGTTACCAAACAAAGTGATAATTAAATATGTTTTATCATGATTATTTGCACACTTGAAAAATATTTAATTATGATGGTATATCCAGGTTTGTACTGTTATGTCAATTATTTCATGCAATAATCTAGACCCATATGCCGGTATAATATGCGATGTCAGATCTGGGTCAATGTTATTTGCAGTTGTGTGCATGTTCAAAATATGGCACTTGCTCATATTTCTGTTTTCAATTAAGAGTATTGTTTTTTTATGAAACAGTAACAGAAATAAGTTATTAGTGCCAAGGCAACTGGAGTAGAGGGCCTTGCCCAAGGACACAATACAGTAGCTGACCCTTGCTGATCTGATGGTAGGATTTGAATTTGCACCATTTTGGTCATCAGTATACTAACCACTGAGCACCATGGCAGTAGAACTAAAGGCAATCAATACATTATACCTTAATGCATTAAATCAATTGTGTCAGTTTAAAAATCATATGGTTTGCCTATTGTCATGTTTAAAACCAATTACATGGACTTGCATCATAATTAATTCAACATCCAAATTATTTTGTTATATAGATGTACTTGTCAAAACTGAATTATTGATGATTTTTTTTTTTTGGTTTGGTCTTTTACAGTACATCAACACAAATAGGTTATTTAGCACCAAGGCAATTGGAGTACAGTGCCTTGCCCAAAAATACACCTTGGTAGCTAATGAGGTCTGATCCAGTGGGGGGGGATTTAAACCTGATCACCTTAGGTCATGAAGCCAGTGCTAATAACAGTCATTATGACTCCTTCCTCCATCCAGTAGGCAGCTTTTAACATACATAAGAGAGTCTGGTCTATTCTGCATCCCAGTGTCCAGAGGCATTATTGATGAAAATCATACAGTAAAAAAAAAAACCCACAAAATGAGAGAATGTAACTGAGACAATATTTTGGGCTTGTGTAAATATTTCACAACAAGTTAGTTCCCTAAATTATTTTAGATTACAATTAAGAAAATGGGGGAAAAAAATAAAGTTAAACAGAAAAAAACTGATGTAAAAAGAAAGAAAAAAGGCTAAGTGAGGAAGATAAAGGAAATATGAACAAAAGCAATAGATGAAACAGAAACAAAATGTAACACAAATACTATATATATATATATATATATATATATATATATATATATATATATATATATATATATATATATATATATATATATTCACTTATAAGTAAGGTCAAACTGTAAAGAACAAAGACCCTGATCTGCATAATCTGTCAGTAGATCAGGGGTATATGTTGTTTGTTTCACTGATTACTCCAAACAAATTGCACAGACCCAGATTTGCTGGTGCATTATGTGAGAGCATTACTAGGTCTATGCAGTTTACAGTCTGATCCAACTTCAAGTGAGTATATACAATATATCTTGGGGATGTTGTTTATTCCATAAAGATTATTTTTATGTACATTTAAAAAACTTACACTATGTGTCCTGTTTGAATAAATAAAGAGTTACCTGAAACTAGAGTAATTTTTTGTTCATGATCATGTAATGATACTGTGGAGATAGACTATCCCTACAAACTATAGGTCACATTGTGTCAGTAAGGAAGCACCTCTTCCAAACACTGGATTCATTACAGGAAGTGTATCTGTAATGTACAATCTAGTGTATGTACCTTTTAACATGAAACAACCAATACATTACAAAAATATCTATATATAGATTGTCTTGTATATTATAGGTTGGTATATCTTGGTCTATGTGTTTAAGAAAACTATATGACAAGATTTGTGTCAATATTTCATATGATTGTTCCATACTTTCATCTAGGAACCTAAAAACTAGGTTTGATCTGTATGTGGTTACACATGGTAGTTAATGTCCAATTTATTTAACCTTAAGTGACATATTGCATGAGAACTTAATAGCATCATCATCCAGTGACTTGCAAATTTCGAAGCTGAAATTCCTGTCTTTATAAATTTCCCATTTGAATTGTATCATTCGTATAAATTACCTAAGAATGAGGCTCATCGAATGGCAAAGTTTCAGATATGAAACTGCATAATTCATTCATTGATAAGGGTCTATGATGTTTGTTCTACAAATAATTTCAAGGAAACAGTACAGACCCTGATGCACCAGAATATTATGTGGCAGCATATGTGGGTCAAAGATTTTTACAGCTGGGTGCGTCTTATTTACAGATGTATTAATTACTGTAGGAACTACTTCGTATCATCCCTACATCACACACAATGGATCATTTTATTTCATTTTGAAATTATCAGTTAAATCTTTTCAAAACAAAGTTTGTGGCTGAAAATTTATATTTCATTTACACAGGGAGTCCTCACCATCAATACATATTATAACAAGTGATACTATTCCTGTAATAGTATGTTTTTATATTGTACAATATCTAATTACAACAAAAGACTGCTTATTTAAAGCAAGCTCTTCTGGTTGAAAATATGCTCAGTAAAGTGGTTAATTCCAAAACACAATGCTTATCTTATTAAACTTTTGATTTTTGTTTTCAGTAGGAAATAAATAGGAGTAGCAAGTGGACCTGTAGCCACCCAATTTGGTCCCATGTTTTCTCTTTTATGACATTATTTTGGTTGGCAAAGCCACCCTACCCCATCCCCTAATTCCCATTGGGCACTTGGTCATCCCAATGTAGCACTTTCAGTACATACACCTGGTATTTTATTAATTTATATTGGACAAAGATTTGCAGTCAAGCTAAATTTTATTTAATGGCTAAATAATGTAACTTTCTGAGGCATTTGGAAATATTCCTTTTCTAGCCTAGCTGTACCAATTTGTACCCTGGCACATTGTTTTGCATTTCTATGTCAAAGGACAGAAGCAAATATGTGACTGTAAAAAAAAAATTGAAGTTAGAATTAATTAGAAATTTGTTCCATATTTTCTTTCTTTATGACATTATTTTGGCTGGCTGGACTGCCCCACCCCTTTTTTTAATCCAAACATGTCATTTATTTTATACTGGATCAAGCTTTGGGTATGTAGCAGTGACAAGAGAGATGTGGGAATGTAGGAGAGACAAGAGATATGGGAATGTGGGAGAGGCAAGGGAGATGTGGGGATGTGAGAGAGACAAGAGAGATATGGGAATGTGTGAGAGACAAGAGAGATATGGGAATGTGTGAGAGACAAGGGAGATGTGGGAATATGGGAGAGACAAGAGAGATGTGGGAATGTGGGAGAGACAAGAGACAAGAGAGAAGTGGGAATGTGGGAGAGAGATGTGGGAACGTGGGAGAGACAAGCAACAAGAAAGATGTGGGAATGTGGGAGAGACAAGGAAGATGTGGAAATGTGGGAGAGATGAGAGATGTGGAAATGTGGGAGAGACAAGATGCAAGAGAAGTGGGGAATGTGGGAGACACAAGAGAGATGTGGGAATGTAGGGAAGACAAGCAATAAGAGAGATGTGGGAATGTTGGAGAGTCAAAAAATATATGGGAATGTGGGAGAGACAAGAGAGAAGTGGGAGTGTGGGAGAGACAAGAGAGATGTGAGTAACTGTAGACAAGAAAGACCTTGCTCAACACATGGAGTTTAGAATATATTGTTTTCTTTGCTTTCTATGTTGTAAATATTTTTGTCAAGTGTGGTTTTTGGCAAGATCCCACTTTCAAACTTTCTACAGAATTCTGCAGAAAATGGCAATGTTTAAATTTTAATCATTCAACATATGGTAGAAAGTCATTAATCTGACTTTTGTTCTTCCAATTATAGGTTGACCTGGTTTATAGGTTGACCTGGTTTACAGGTTGACCTGGTTTACAGGCTGACCTGGTTTATAGGTTTATCCGATTCTTCATCCAAATGATAGGTTTATAAGTTTATCTGATTGTTCATCGAAGTATAGATTTATCTGGTTTATTGCTTTATCTGAATCAGACAATTTTCATCCTGATGAACCAAATAAATCTCTCACCCCCTACAAATGCGCAAATTTTCAATGACCATAACTCATCTTCAGCACTCCAATTTAAACTATGTTTTTTGTATCTTCTTTTGAGGAGTTTGGATAAATGAAGTTCTATAGTATTGAGGTGGTCAATGGTTTGGTCAGCCCTGGAGAATTTTTTCCAAACACTTTTCAAGGAATTTTCAAGGACTTCTTAAAGTTTTTAAGAGTAGTTTTTCTTACAGACATTAAACATTTTTGATGTGTTACTTTATCACTGTAAATAGGTACCAACGATGAACAAAAAAAAATCATAACTGCAATGCAATAGCAAAGGGATATAACTCCATTTAGTAACTATTGGTGTCATGTGTCTCTTAATGCACACATTGTTTTCCAGTTTACTTATTTATTTTGGGAAAATATGTAATTAACAAACATTCTGAGCTTAAAAAGTTATATATTTTATTCAGTTTAAACTTTTTGTAGTCTGGCATTTAAATTAAGGTAGTTTTGTCAAAATTCAATGCTGCCCACTAACATAATGGAATTGAATGGCAAAGTTTTGTATGTACATTTTTTTGAGAAAATGGTAAAATTCAAACTTAACCAAAGTATTTTGAATGTAAGTCATCAAGTCAAATCTGGTTCAATCCATGAAGTCCTTACTGAGTCAAATCACAGTGATGGGACAGAGAGACAGACAGGTAATGTTGTATGCTCTGTCCATAGATACCATGAAGTCCTTACTGAGTGGAATCACAGTGATGGGACAGACAGACAGACAGGTAATGTTGTATGCTCTGTCCATAGATACAGTAGACTAATACAAAGTATATTATCAGTAAGTCTACTAAAAGATAAGTTCACTGTCACTATAATACTTCGCACTTATGTACATACCAATGTGTGATATGGAATGGTATACCTAAATATCACTGATTACTTCTATAAAGCCACCAAAACATCAAAACTCAAACAACCATATTCCAATCATGATACAAGTTCAAAATGTGTAATTTTCAGCCTTTGTCAAAAATTCAATACTAGCATAAAAAAGACACCCCGCCCAAACAAACTAAAAAGATAAATTTATTTGCCATCTCTCTCTCTCTCTCTCTCTCTCTCTCTCTATATATATATATATATATATATATATATATATATATATACACACACACACACACACACACACACACACACACACACCAGTCCTTCCCAATAAACTATAAAGCATTGCAGTAGAAGCTGGTCCCTTTAAAAGATAGGAAAGGTCATGGATCACATTTCATAATTTAAATGTAATATTAGGTATGAATAACCTCATTGTAAAGTGACTGCACTCCATTTTTATGGCTTCCATGTACAGTGTAACAGTGAGGGCAAACTCTGTGTGTGAGTATATATATATATATCTATATATATATATATATATATATATATATATATATATATATATATATATATATATAGATACATACATACACACACACACACACACACACACACACACACAACACATATCATTTCTTTTATAAAATTTTACACACACACACAACACATATCGTTTCTTTTATTAAAATTTTATACAGAAATGTTATATAATGTCTTAGAATTTGGGATACAAATCATCTAGCTGATGAACCCAGTAACATTCTTTAATAATGGGTGAATTTTGATGACATCACCAAATTGAATATTCCTTGTGTATTTGATGATTTGTGCATGAATATTGCACATAAATTACAAAATTCCATTCCTTGACAATTTGTAAGAAATTTATAATAACCTTGTTAATCAGTCTGTTCATCTCTCTCAATGCACAATATTGACTGGCATGAAAGAAAAATTGTGTAAAGAGTGTTTATTTGTATTAAAATGTATTGAAACTTTGGAGGAAAACTGAAGATCCATAAAAAATATTTTTATATGAAAGTGATGATTATTCATTTTCTTAGAAATCTGTCGAAGTGTTTGTCCAACATACTGCATGTTACACTTTTTACAGGTCATCAAATAAACTGCATCAGTTGATATGCAGTTGATATTATAATGGAGAGAAAACAATTCTTTTGCATTGGAGCTTGTCAAATAGATACTTTAGTAACTGTACATTGAGAGCACTGACTTCTTTTCCATTTAGATAATTAAAAACATCTGTTATTATTTTCTGGCAGTTTAGTTCTGATACAAAATCTTGCAAATTCCTAGGTCTTCTACAAGCAAGAATTCACTTAATTTTTTAGTGTTTTATACTGTTTTTCTTTCTTTAGTTGAGGAGACTCCAACATTTATTAATTACAAGGCCTTTATTAGGTAATGAAGGATAATTACATTGTGTTATGAAAGGATTATATTTTTTTCTTTTGTACATTTTACTGTGTTAAAAGCATCATTTTGAGTAAGAATACAGGTTTTATTCAAAGTAAATCAATAACATCCACAGGATAGTTCCAGCTTTTGGAAATATGATTTTAATTCATTTAAAGAATTTTTTATTTTGTAATTGACAATCATCTGAAATGAGGCATGGTATCATGACTAGAAGGTGTACAAGTCTCTGTCACACAAATTTATCAGCATTTGTACTGTTCAATATATATATATATATATATATATATATAGAGAGAGAGAGAGAGAGAGAGAGAGAGACACACACACACACACACACACATTGTCAACAATTTTAAACATGTGTTCCCCAAATTCACTGCACCGTATTTTCCCAATAAGTACAACCCGAAGATTATAGACTCTTATCTGCTACTGTATAATGTGACGGAAGATGACAGTATATACATGTACTGTTATAATTCAAGTCAATGGTCTAAATCTACATCTGTAAGTGCATTATGTGACACATGATCTGGTTTGGTTTGGAGTTTTACTGCACAGTAATACAAGTAATTAATGCTGAGGCACCAGTAGCAAAGAACATTGTCCAAGTACACACAGCAGTAGCCTAACCAGTCTGATCTGAAGACAGGATTTAAACCTGCACCTTTTCAGTAGCAAGTCCAGCATGTTTATCAATGAACAACTGTGGCTTCTCCAAAGATCTAGATCCATGTTGTTTACATTTTACTATATATAAATAAAGATGTACTGTAGTTTAACATGCAACAAACTATCTTTTTTCTTTTCTTCCATATAAGTACACATGATAAAAATCAAAACTAATTTTCAATGATGGTGTATGCATCATGCTTTACAGTATTTGGAGAATGAAATTCATTTATAATAAGATTAACAGATTACCAAATTGCCATACTTTCTTTAAGCTGTTAATAGTCTTTTGGTGCTGAAAATGAAAATACTATTATTACATGAAACAGATGTTAACACTTTTGTGCCACATTTCACACGTCTTAAATGGTCCCAACTTTACTAGTAATGGTGACATCTAAGTTTTTCTAAAGAATGCTGAATTTCAGTGTTTTCTAGTGAATTTCATTTTACAAGCTGGAAATTATATTTTTCAGCAGAATGAAAAAGCATTTTGTAACACTTCCAGTTATAAATTTCAAACAAATTTCACATTTATCCATCCAATTACTGACACTTGTTTGCATTTTATCATATACTACTCCATTCACATGTACAAAACATGCACATGGTATGCATATTTACACATGGTATGCATACTTTCATATGTACAAATTTACATTGGTATGCATTAGAAAATTTGCAATGCATTCAGAAAGGTTTCAGACAGAATGCAAGAAAGGAATGTTTTTGGGTAGAAGGATGTTTTTGCAGGTCAAAATAATATGATGCAATGTGGCATTGATAATAATAGTGATGATCGTGGTAATGGTAATGATGATGACAATGATTAAAACAAGAAGAAGAAAGAGAAGAATCCTTTCATTTATAACATTATTGAAAGATTATCATTATTATTATCATCATTATTATCATTATCATTATTATTATTAGTAGTAGTAGTAGTAGTAGCAATAACATATTAGTAGAGATATATTCTAAGGATGTCTATATTATTATTATCATTATTGTCATCATTATCAGCATCATCATCTTACCATGAGATGAATAATCTAAAAATTCATTTTGTATTTAATTCAATGCTGTACTTACCTGGTCATGTAATGTATCTTTGAATGAATGCAAACAGGTACTCCAAAAATAGGCACCCATAATTACCTCCACTAGACTTAAAGCCCATGCTATATATGTATTATGGTCTGTCTCAAACTAAAGAAATGCATATAACCCTCTTTCACCAAATAACAGCAAAGATATAGCATTAACAGTTTGAAGTACATATAGTAAGAAACATGGACAAAAAGTTGACCATAAAGTTGAGTTTTTACATTTGAGTCTATATCCTAACATAGTGAGCAGTGATGAAAGGTGCTTTGTAATTTTTAATGTCTTGTTATTTTAATCCTGACAACATATTCTACAGTGTTGCTCCCATCTGTCCATCCATCCATACATAATATCCAATACACTCTGTAACAAGGACACTACTGACTGAAACCAGATTTGATCTGCAGCCTAATAACACAAAAATAGGTAAGATTTGATCTGCAGCCTAATAACACAAAAAATAGGTAAGATTTGATATGGAGCCTAATACAAATATATAGGTAAGATTTGATCTGAAGCCTAATAACACAAATATATAGGTAAGATTTTGTTGTGGAGCCTAATACAAATATATGGGTAAGATTTGATCTGGAGCCTAAAAGCACAAATATATAGATTTTATCTGGAGCCTAATAACACAAACATATAGGTAAGATTTGATCTGGAGCCTAATAACACAAAAAATAGGTAAGATTTGTTCTGGAGCCTAATAACACAAATATATAGGTAAGATTTGATCTGGAGCCTAATAACACAAATATATAGGTAAGATTTGATGTGGAGCCTAATAACACAAACATATAGGTAAGATTTGATCTGAAGCCTAATAACACAAATATATAGGTAAGATTTTTTCTGGAGCCTAATAACACAAATATATAGGTAAGATTTGATCTGGAGCCTAAAAACACAAATATATAGATTTGATCTGGAGCCTAATATGACAAATATATAGGTAAGATTTGATCTGTGGCTTAATATCACAAATACACTGATCAGATTTGATCTGGGGCTTAATATCACAAAGACATTGGTCAGATTTTGATATGTGGACTAATATTATAAATATACTGGTCAGATTTGATCTGGGGCTTAATATCACAAAGACACTGGTCAGATCTGAGTTTGTTTCACTGTTTTATTGTCAAAATATTTCAGAATGAAGCCTATCAACTAATATGTTTGCCCATGAATGACAAATTTTGTTAGCTCTTCAAAACTA
>JAECUM010018748.1:0-17315 GCA_016617855.1 Megalonaias nervosa | reverse complement strand
AACCTGTCCAATAATGATTGAACATACAACATCGGCATGGAATTCACCGGTTTGAACCGGTCATGAACCAGTATCAACTCCTCTGGACTGGTCTGAACCGGATGGAACCAGTTAGAACCGGATGGAACCGGTTTGAACCGGTTTAAACCGGATAAAACCTGTCCAATAATGACTGAACATACAACATCGGCATGGAATAAACCGGTTTGAATCGGTCATGAACCAGTATCAACTCCTCTGGACTGGTCTGAACCAGATGGAACCAGATAGAACAGGATGGAACCGGATGAAAACGTTTTGAACCGTAGAAAACCTGTCCAATAATGAATTATCATACAAAATCAGCATGGAATAAACCGGTTTGAACCGGTTATGAACCAGGATGATCTCCACTGGACTGGTCTGAACCGGATGGAACCAGTGAGAACCGGATGGAACCGGTTTAATCCGGTTTAAACCGGATAAAACCTGTCCAATAATCGATGAACATACAAAATCCGCATAGATCAAACCGGTTTGAACCGGTTTGAACCAGTATCAACTCCTCTTACTGGACTGAACGGGACGGAACCAGTCAGAACGGGATGGAACCGGTTTGAACCGGTTTGAACCGGATAAAACCTGTCCAATAGCGAATTAACATACAAAATGGACATGGAATAAACTGGTTTGAAGCGGTTCTGAACCAGTATCAACTCGTCTGGACTGGTCTCAACCGGATGGAACCAGCTAGAAACGGATGCAACCGGTTTGAACCGGTTAAAATCGGTTAAAACCTGTCCAATAATGATCTAACATACAAAATCGGCATGGAATTAACCGGTTTGAACCGGTATTGAACCAGAATCATCTCCTCTGGACTAGTCTGAACAGGATGGAACCAGTTATAACCGGATGGAACCGGTTTGAACCGGTTTGAACCGGTTTAAACGGGATAAAATCTGTCTAATAATGAATTAACACACAAAATCTGGATGGAATAAACCGGTTTGAACCGGTATTGAACCAGAATCATCTCCACTGGACTGGTCTGAACCGGATGGAATCTGTCAGAACCGGATGGTACCGGTTTGAACCGGTTTGAACCGGATAAAACCTGTCCAATCATCGATGAACATACAAAATCAGCATGGAATAAACTGGTTTGAACCGGTTGTGAACCAATATCAACTCCTCTGACTGGACTGAACCGGACGGAAAAAGTTATAACCGGATGGATCCGGTTTGAAACGGTTTAAACCGGATAAAACATGTCCAATAATGAATTAACATAGAAAATCGGCATGGACTAAACCGGTTTCAAGCGGTTGTCAATTTGTATCAATTCCTCTTTACTGGTCTCAACCGGATGGAACCAGCTAGAAACGGATGGATCCGGTTTGAACCGGTTTAAACCGAATAAAACCTGTCCAATAATGATTGAACATACAACATCGGCATGGAATAAACCGGTTTGAACCGGTCATGAATCAGTATCAACTCCTCTGGACTGGTCTCAACCGGATGGAACCAGTTAGAATCGGATGGAACCGGTTTGAACCGGTTCAAACCGGATAAAACTTGTCCAATAATGAATTAACATACAAAATCGGCATGGAATAAACCGGTTTGAACCCGTTATGAACCAGAATCATCCCCTCTGGACTGGTGTGAACCGGATGGAACCAGTTAGAACCTGATGGAACCGGTTTGAACCGGTTTTAACCGGATGAAATCTTTCAAATAGTGAATTAACATACAAAATCGGCATGGAATAAACCGGTTTGAAGCGGTTCTGAACCAGTAGCAACTCCTCTGGACTAGTCTGAACCGGATGGAACCAGTTAGAACAGGATGGATCCGGTTTGAACCGGTTGAAACCGGATAAAACCTGTCCAATAATGACTGAACATACAACATCGGCATGGAATAAACCGGTTTGAACCGGTCATGAACCAGTATCAACTCCTCTGGACTGGTCTGAACCAGATGGAACCAGATAGAACCGGATGGAACCGGATGGAAACGTTTTGAACCGGAGAAAACCTGTCCAATAGTGAATTAACATACAAAATCGGCATGGAATAAACCGGTTTGAAGCGGTTCTGAACCAGTAGCAACTCCTCTGGACTAGTCTGAACCGGATGGAACCAGTTAGAACCGGATGGATCCGGTTTGAACCGGTTTAAACCGGATAAAACCTGTCCAATAATAACTGAACATACAACATCATCATGGAATAAACCGGTTTGAACCGGTCATGAATCAGTATCAACTCCTCTGGACTGGTCTGAACCGGATGGAACCAGTTAGAACCGGATGGAACCGGTTTGAACCGGTTTAAACCGGATAAAATCTGTCCATTAGTGAATTAACATACAAAATCGGCATGGAATAAACCGGTTTGAAGCGGTTCTCATCCAGTATCAACTCCTCTGGACTGGTCTGAACCGGATGGAACCAGTTAGAACCGGATGGAACTAGTCTGAACCGGTTTAAACCGGATAAAACCTGTCCAATAATGACTGAAAATACAACATCGGCATGGAATAAACTGGTTTGAACCGGTCATGAACAGGTATCAACTCCTCTGGACTGGTCTGAACCGGATGGAACCAGTTAGAACCGGATGGAACCGGTTTGAACCGGATAAAACCTGTCCAATAGTGAATTATCATACAAACTCGGCATGGAATAAACCGGTTTGAACCGGGTGTGAACCAGAATGATCTCCACTGGACTGGTCTGAACCGGATGGAACCAGTTATAACCGGATGGAACCGGTTTGATAAAATCTGTCCAACAATCAATTAACATACAAAATCGGCATGGAATAAACCGGTTTGAAGCAGTTCTGAACCAGACGGAACTCTTGTGGACTGGTCTGAACCGGATATAACTAGTTGGAACCGGATGGAACCGGTTTGAACCGGTTTAAACCGGATAAAATCTGTCCAATAGTGAATTAACATACAAAATCGGCATGGAATAAACCGGTTTGAACCGGTCATGAACCAGTATCAACTCCTCTGGACTGATCTGAACCGTATGGAACCAGTTATAACCGGATGGAACCGGTTTGAACCGGAGAAAACCTGTCCAATAATGAATTAACATACAAAATCGGCATGGAATAAACCGGTTTGAACCGGTCATGAACCAGTATCAACTCCTCTGGACTGATCTGAACCGGATGGAAGCAGTTAGAACCGGATGGAACCGGTTTGAACCGGTTTAAACCAGAATAAACCTGTCCAATAGTGAATTAACATACAAAATCAGCATGGAATTAACCGGTTTGAACTGGTATCGAACCAGAATCATCTTCTCTGGACTGGTCTGAACCGGATGGAACCTGTTACAACCGGATGGAACCGGTTTGAACCGGTTTAAACCGGATAAAACCTGTCCAATAGTGAATTAACATACATAATCGGCATGGAATAAACCGGTTTGAACCGGTTACGAACCAGAATCATTTCCTCTGGACTGGTCTCAAGCGGATGGAACCAGCTAGAAACGGATGGAACCGGTTTGAACCGGTTTGAACCGGTTTGAACGGGATAAAATCTGTCCAATAATTACTTAACATACAAAATCGGCATGGAATAAACCGGTTTGAAGCGGTTCTGAACCAGTAGCAACTCCACTAGAATGGTCTGAACCGGATATAACCAGTTAGAACCGGATGGAACCGGTTTGAACCGGTTTATACCGGATAAAACCTGTCCAATATTGATTGAACATACAACATCGGCATGGAATAAACCGGTTTGAACCGGTTATGAACCAGAATCATCTCCTCTGGACTGGTCTGAACCGGATGGAAGTAGTTAGAGCCGGATGGAACCGGTTTGAACCGGTTTAAATCGGTTAAAACCTGTCCAATAATGAACCAACATACAAAATCGGCATGAAATTAACCGGTTTAAACCGGTATTGAAAAAGAATCATCTCCTCTGGACTGGTCTGAACCGGATGGAATCAGTTATAACCGGATGGAACCGGTTTGAACCGGTTTGAACCTTTTTAAGCCGGATAAAATCTGTTCAACAATGAATTAACATGCAAAATCGACATTGAATAAACCGGTTTGAACCGGTCGTGAACCAGTATCAATTCCTCTGGACTGGTCTGAACCGGATGGAACCAGTTATAACCGCAAGGAACCGGTTTGAACCGGTTTGAACCGGAGAAAACCTGTCCAATAATGAATTATCATACAAAATCGGCATGGAAAAAACCGGTTTGAACCGGTTATGAACCAGTATGATCTCCACTTGACAGGTCTGAACCGGATGGAACCTGTCAGAACCGGATGGAACCGGTTTGAACCGGTTTAAACCGGATAAAACCTGTAAAATAATCGATAAACATACAAAATCAGCATGGAATAAACCGGGTTGAACAGATTATGAACCAATATCAACTCCTCTGACTGGACTGAACCGGACGGAACCAGTTAGAACCGGATGGAACCGGTTTGAACCAGTTGAAACCGGATAAAACCTGTCCAATAGTGAATTAACATACAAAATCGGCATGGAATTAACCGGTATGAAGCGGTTCTGAACCAGTATCAATTCCTCTGGGCTGGTCTCAACCGGATGGAACCAGCTAGAAACGGATGGAACCGGTTTGAACCGGTTTGAACCGGTCATGAACCAATATCAACTCCTCTGGACTGGTCTGAACCGGATGGAACCACTTAGAACCGGGTGGATCCGGTTCGGTTCAAACCTGTCCAATAGTGAATTAACATACAAAATCGGCATGGAATGAACCGGTTTGAAGCGGTTCTGAACCAGTATCAACTCCTCTGGACTGGTCTGAACCGGATGGAACCAATTAGAACCGGATGGAACCGGTTTGAACCGGTTTAAACCGGATAAAACCTGTCGAATGATGTCTGAACATGCAACATCGGGATGGAATAAACCGGTTTCAACCGGTCATGAACTAGTATCAACTCCTCTGGACTGGTCTGAACCGGATGGAACCAGTTAGAACCGGTTTGAACCGGTTTGAACCGGATAAAATTTGTCCAATAGTTAATTAACATACAAAATCGGCATGGAATAAACCGGTTTGAAGCGGTTCTGAACCAGTATCAACTCCTCTGGACTGTTCTCAACCGGATGGAACCAGCTAGAACCGGATCGAACCGGTTTGAACCAGTTTAAATCGGTTAAAACCCGTCAAATAATGAATTTACATACAAAATCGGCATGGAATAAACCGGTTTGAACCGGTTATGAATCAGAATCATCTCATCTGGACTGGTCTGAACCGGATGGAACCAGTTAGAACCTGATGGAACCGGTTTGAACCGGTTGAAACCGGATAAAATCTGTCCAATGTTGAATTAACATACAAAATCGGCATGGAATAAACCGGTTTGAAGCGGTTCTGAACCAGTATCAACTCCTCTGGACTGGTCTGAACCGGATGGAACCAGTTAGAACCGGATGGAACCGGATTGAACCGGTTTAAACCGGATACAACCTGTCCAATAATCGATGAACATACAAAATCCGCATGGATTAAACCGGTTTGAACCGGTTATGAACCAGTATCAACTCCTCCGACTGGACTGAACCGGACGGAACCAGTTATAACTGGATGGAACCGGTTTGAACTGGTCTGAACCGGATTAAACCTGTCCAATAGTGAATTAACTTACAAAATGGGCATGGAATAAACCGGTTTGAAGCAGTTCTGAACCAGTATCAACTCCTCTGGACTGGTCTCAACCGGATGGAACCAGCTAGAAACGGATGGAACCGGTTTGAACCGGTGTAAATCGGTTAAAACCTGTCCAATTATGAACTAACATACAAAATCGGCTTTGAAATAATCGGTTTGAACCGGTATTGAACCAGAATCATCTCCTCTGGACTGGTCTGAAAAGGATGGAACCAGCTAGAACCGGATGGAACCGGTTTGAACCAGTTTAAACCGGATAAAACCTGTCCAATAGTGAATTAACATACAAAATCGCCATGGAATTAACCGGTATGAAGCGGTTCTGAACCAGTATAAATTCCTCTGGACTGGTCTCAACCGGATGGAACCAGCTAGAAACGGATGGAACCGGTTTGAACCGGTTTGAACCGGTCATGAACCAATATCAACTTCTCTGGACTGGTCTGAACCGGATGGAACCAGCTAGAACCGGATGGAACCGGTTTGAACCGGTGTAAATCGGTTAAAACCTGTCCAATTATGAACTAACATACAAAATCGGCTTTGAAATAATCGGTTTGAACCGGTATTGAACCAGAATCATCTCCTCTGGACTGGTCTGAACCGGATGGAACCAGCTAGAACCGGATGGAACCGGTTTGAACCGGTTGAAACCGGATAAAATCTGTCCAATATTGAATTAACATACAAAATCGGCATGGAATAAACCGGTTTGAAGCGGTTCTGAACCAGTATCAACTCCTCTGGACTGGTCTGAACCGGATGGAACCAGTTAGAACCGGATGGAACCGGTTTGAACCGGTTTAAACCGGATAAAACCTGTCCAATAATCGATGAACATACAAAATCCGGATGGATTAAACCGGTTTGAACCGGTTATGAACCAGTATCAACTCCACTGACTGGACTGAACCGGACGGAACCAGTTAGAACTGGATGGAACCGGTTTGAACCGGTCTGAACCGGATTAAACCTGTCCAATAGTGAATTAACTTACAAAATGGGCATGGAATAAACCGGTTTGAAGCGGTTCTGAACCAGTATCAACTCCTCTGGACTGGTCTCAACCGGATGGAACCAGCTAGAAACGGATGGAACCGGTTTGAAACGGTGTAAATCGGTAAAAACCTGTCCAATAATGAACTGACATACAAAATCGGCATTGAAATAATCGGTTTGAACCGGTATTGAACCAGAATCATCTCCTCTGGACTGGTCTGAACCGGATGGAACCAGCTAGAACCGGATGGAACCGGTTTGAACCGGTTTAAACCGGATAAAACCTGTCCAATAATGAATTAACATACATAATCGGCATGGAATAAACCGGTTTGAAGCATTTCTGAACCATTAGCAACTCCTCTGGACTGGTCTGAACCGGATATAACCAGTTAGAACCGGATGGAACCGGTTTGAACTGGTTTAAACCGGATAAAACCTGTCGAATAATGACTGAACTTACAACATCGGCATGGAATAAACCGGTTTGAACCGGTCATGAACCAGTATCAACTCCTCTGGATTGGTCTGAACCGGATGGAACCGGTTATAACGGGAAGGAACCGGTTTGAACCTTCTTGAACCGGACAAAACCTGTCAAATAATGAATTATCATACAAAATCGGCATGAAATAAACCGGTTTGAGGCGGTTCTGAACCATTATCAACTCCTCTGGACTGTTCTCAACCGGATGGAACCAGCTAGAAACGGATAGAACCGGCTTGAACCGGTTTAAATCGGTTTAAACCTGTCCAATAATGAACTAACATACAAAATCGGCATGGAATTAACCGGTTTGAACCGGTATTGAACCAGAATCATCTCCTCTGGACTGGTCTCAACCGGATGCAACTAGCTAGAAACGGATGGAACCGGTTTGAACCGGTTTAAATCGGTTAAAACCTGTCCAATAGTGAATTAACATACAAGATCGGCATGGAATAAACCGGTTTGAAGCGGTTCTGTACCAGTATCAACTCCTCTGGACTGATCTCAACCGGATGGAACCAGCTAGAAACGGATGGAACCGGTTTGAACCGGTTTAAATCGGTTAAAATCTGTCCAATAATGAACTAACATACAAAATCGACATGGAATTAACCGGTTTGAACCGGTATTGAATCGGTTTAAACGGGATAAAACCTGTCCAATTCTGAATTAACATACAAAATCGGCATGGAATAAACCGGTTTGAGGCGTTTCTGAACCAGTAGCAACTCCTCTGGACTGGTCTGAACCGGATATAACCAGTTAGAACCGGATGGAACCGGTTTGAACCGGTTTAAACGGCATAAAATCTGTCCAATAGTGAATTAACATACAAAATCGGCATGGAATAAAACGGTTTGAAAGGTTCTGAACCAGTATCAACTCCTCTGGAATGGTCTGAACCGGATGGAACCAGTTAGAACCGGATGGAACCGGTTTGAACCGGTTGAAACCGGATAAAACCTGTAAAATAATGACTGAACATACAACATCGGCATGGAATAAACCGGTTTGAACCGGTCATGAACCACTATCAACTCCTCTGGACTGGTCTGAACCGGATGGAACCAGTTAGAACCGGATGGAAACGGTTTGAACCGGTTTGAACCGGATAAAACCTGTCCAATAATTTATTATCATACAAAATCGGGATGGAATAAACCGGTTTGAACCGGTTATGAACCAGTATGATCTCCACTGGACTGGTTTGAACAGGATGGAACCAGTCAGAACCGGATGGAACCGGTTTGAACCGGTTTAAACCGGATAAAACCTGTCCAGTAATCGATGAACATACAAAATCAGCATGGAATAATCCGGTTTGAACCGGTTATGAACCAATATCTACTCCTCTGACTGGACTGACCCGAACGGAACCTGTTAGAACCGGATGGAACCGGTTTAAACCGGATAAAACCTGTACAATAGTGAATTAACATACAAAATCGGCATGGAATAAACCGGTGTGAACCGGTTATGAACCAGAATCATCTCCTCTGGACTGGTATGAACCGGATGGAACCAGTTACAACCGGATGGAACCGGTTTGAACCGGTTTAAACCGGATAAAACCTGTTCAATAATGATTGAACCTACAACATCGGCATGGAATAAATCGGTTTGAACCGGTCATGAACCAGTATCAACTCCTCTGGACTGGTCTGACCCGGATGGAACCAGTTATAACCGGATGGAACCGGTATGACCCGGTTTAAACCGGATAAAATCTGTCCAATAGTGAATTAACATACAAAATCGGCATGGAATAAATCGGTTTGAAGCGGTTCCGAACCAGTATCAACTCCACTGGACTGGTCTCAATCGGATGGAACCAGCTAGAAACGGATGGAAACGGTTTGAACAGTGTTAAATCGGTTAAAACCTTTCCAATAATGAACTAACATACAAAATCGTCATGGAATTATCCGGTTTGAACCGGTATTGAACCAGAATCATCTCCTCTGGACTGGTCTGAACCGGATGGAACCAGTTATTTCCGGATGGAACCGGTTTGAACCGATTTGAACCGGTTTAGACGGGATAAAATCTGTCCAATAATGAATTAACATACAAAATCGGCATGGAATAAACCGGTGTGAAGCGGTTCTGAACCAGTATCAACTCCTCTGGACTGGTCTGAACCGGATAGAACCAGTTAGAACCGGATGGAACCGGTTTGAACCGGTTTAAGCCGGATAAAACCTTCCCAATAATGACTGAACATACAACATCGGCATGGAATAAACCGGTTTGAACCGGTCATGAACCAGTGTCAACTCGTCTGGACTGGTCTGAACCGGATGGAACCAGTTAGAACCGGATGAAACCGGTTTGAACCGGTTTGAACCGGATAAAACCTGTCCAATAATGAATTAACATACAAAATTGGCATGGAATAAACCGGTGTGAACCGGCTATGAACCAGAATCATCTCCTCTGGACTGGTCTGAACCGGATGGAACCAGTTAAGACCGGATGGAACCGGTTTGAACCGGTTTAAACCGGATAAAATCTGTCCAATAGTGAATTGACATACAAAATCGGCATGGAATAAAACGGTTTGAACCGGTTCTGAACCAGAATCAACTCCTCTGCACTGGTCTGAACCGGATGGAACCAGTTAGAACAGGATGGAACCGGTTTGAACCGGTTTAAACCGGATAAAACTTGTCCAATAATAACTGAACATACAACATCGGCATGGAATAAATCGGTTTCAACCGGTCATCAAATAGTATCAACACTTCTGGACTGTTCTGAACCGGATGGAACCAGTTGGAACCGGATGGAACCAGTTTGAACCGGTTTGAACCGGATAAAACCTGTCCAAAAATGAATTATCATACAAAATCGGCATGGCATTAACCGGTTTGAACCGGTATTGAACAGAATCATGTCCTCTCAACTGGTCTGAACCGGATGGAACCAGTTATAACCGGATGGAACCGGTTTGAACCGGTTTAAACCGGATAAAACTTGTCCAATAATAACTGAACATACAACATCGGCATGGAATAAATCGGTTTCAACCGGTCATGAAATAGTATCAACACCTCTGGACTGGTCTGAACCGGATGGAACCAGTTGGAACCGGATGGAACCAGTTTGAACCAGTTTGAACCGGATAAAACCTGTCCAAAAATGAATTATCATACAAAATCGGCATGGCATTAACCGGTTTGAACCGGTATTGAACAGAATCATGTCCTCTCAACTGGTCTGAACCGGATGGAACCAGTTATAACCGGATGGAACCGGTTTGAACCGGTTTGAACCGGATAAAACCTGTCCAATAATGATTGAACATACAACATCGGCATGGAATAAACCGGTTTGAACCGGTCATGAACCAGTATCAACTCCTCTGGACTGGTCTGAACCGGATGGAACCAGTTAGAGCCGGATGGAACCGGTTTGAATAGGTTCAAACCGGATAAAACCTGTCCAATAGTAAATTAACATACAAAATCGGCATGGAATAAACCGGTTTGAACCGGTTATGAACCAGAATCATCTCCTCTGGACTGGTCTGAACCGGATGGAACCAGTTATATCCGGATGTAACCGGTTTGAACCGGTTTAAACCGGACAAAATCTGTCCAATAGTGAATTAACATACAAAATCGGCATGGTATAAACCGGTTTGATGCGGTTTTGAACCAGTATCAACTCGTCTGGACTGGTCTCAACCGGATGGAACCAGCTAGAAACGGATGGAACCGGTTTGAACCGGTTTAAATCGGTTAAAACCTATCCAATAATGAACTAGCATACAAAATCGGCATGGAATTAACCGGTTTGAACCGGTATTGAACCAGAATCATCTCCTCTGGACTGGCCGGAACCGGATGGAACCAGTTATAACCGGATGGAACCAGTTTGAACCGGTTTGAACCGGTTTAAACGGGATAAAATCTGTCCAATAATGACTTAAAATAAAAAATCGGCATGGAATAAAGAGGTTTGAAGCGGTTCTGAACCAGTAGCAACTCCTCTGGACTGGTTTGAACCGGATGGAACCAGTTAGAACAGGATGGAACCGGTTTGAACCGGTTTAAACCGGATAAAGCCTGTCCAATAATAACTGAATATACAACATCGGCATGGAATAAATCGGTTTGAACCGGTCATGAACCAGTATCAACTGCTTTGGACTGGTCTGAACCGGATGGAACCCGTTGGAACCGGATGGAACCGGTTTGAACCGGATAAAACCTGTCCAAAAATGAATTATCATACAAGATCGGCATGGAATTAATCGGTTTGAACTGGTATTGAACAGAATCATATCCTCTGAACTGGTCTGAACCGGATGGAACCAGTTATCACTGGATGGAACCGGTTTGAACCGGTTCGAACCGGTTTAAACGGGATAAAATCTGTCCAATAATGAATTAACATACAAAATCGGCATGGAATTAACCGGTTTGAGGCGGTTCTGAACCAGTAGCAACTCCTCTGGACTGGTCTGAACCGGATATAAAAAGTTAGAACCGGATGGAACCGGTTTGAACCGGTTTAAACCGGATAAAACCTGTCCAATAATGATTGAACATACAACATCGGCATGGAATAAACCGGTTTGATCCGGTCATGAAAGAGTATCAACTCCTCTGGACTGGTCTGAACCGGTTCAAACCGGATAAAACCTGTCCAATAATGAATTAACATACAAAATCGGCATGGAATAAACCGTTTTGAAGCGGTTATGAACCAGAATCATCTCCTCTGGACTGGTCTGAACCGGACGGAACCAGTTATAACCGGATGGAACCGGTTTGAACCGATTGCAACCGGATAAAACCTGTCCAATAATGATTGAACATACAACATCGGCATGGAATAAACCGGTTTGAACCGGTTATGAACCAGTATGAACTCCACTGGACTGGTTTGAACCGGAAGGAACCAGTCAGAACCGGATGGAACCGGTTTGAACCGGTTTAAACCGGATAAAACCTGTCCAATAATCGATGAACATAAAAAATCAGCATGAAATAAACCGGTTCGAACCGGTTATGAACCAATATGAACTCCTCTGACTATACTGAACCGGACGGAACTAGTTAGAACTGGTTGGAACCGGTTTGAACCGGTTTAAACCGGATAAAACCTATCCAATAGTGAATTAACATACAAGATCGGCATGGAATAAACCAGTTTGAAGCGGTTCTGAACCAGAATCATCTCCTCTGGACTGGTCTGATCCGGATGGAACCAGTTATAACCGGATGTAACCGGTTTGAACCGGTTTGAACCGGTTTAAACCGGATAAAATCTGTCAAATAATGAATTAACATACAAAATCGGCATGGAATAAACCGGTTTGAAGCGGTTCTGAACCAGTAGCAGCTCCTCTGGACTGGTCTGCACCGGATGTAACCAGTTAGAACCGGATGGAACCTTTTTCAACCGGTTTAAACCGGATAAAACCTGTCCAATAATGACTGAACATACAACATCGGCATGGAAGAAACCGGCTTGAAGCGGTTCTGAACCAGTATCAACTCCTCTGGATTGGTCGGAACCGGATGGAACCAGTTAGAACCGGATGGAACCGGTTTGAACCGGTTCGAACCGGATAAAACCTGTCCAATAATGAATTAACATTCAAAATCGGCATGGAATAAACCCGTTTAAACCGGTTATGAACCAGAATCATCTCCTCTGGACTGGTCTGAACCGGATGGAACCAGTTAGAACCGGATGGAACCGGTTTGAACCGGTTTAAATCGGATAAAATCTGTCAAATAGTGAATTAACATACAAAATCGGCATGGAATAAAACGGTTTGAACCGGTTCTGAACCAGTATCAACTCCTCTGGACTGGTCTGAACCGGATGGAACCAGTTAGAACCGGAAGGAACCGGTTTGAACCGGTTTAAAGCGGATAAAACCTGTCGAAGAATGAGTGAACATACAACATCGGCAAGGAATAAACCGGTTTGAACCGGTCATGAACCAGTATCAACTCTTCTGTTCTGGTCTGAACCGGATGGAACCAGTTAGAACCGGATGGAACAGGTTTGAACCGGTCGAAATCGGATAAAACCTGTCCAATAATAAATTATTATACAAAATCGGCATGGAATAAGCCGGTTTGAACTGGTTATGAACCAGTTGGATCTCCACTGGACTGGTTTGAACCGGACGGACCCAGTTAGAAGCGGATGGAACCGGTTTAAACCGATTTAAATCGGTTAAAACCTGTCCAAGAATGAACTCAAATACAAAATCGGCAAGGAATAACCCGGTTTGAGGCGGTTCTGAACCAGTAGCAACTCCTCTGGACTGGTCTGAACCGGATATAACCAGTTAGAACCAGATGGAACCGGTTTCAACCGGTTTAAACTGGACAAAACTGTCAAATAATGATTGAACACGCAACATCGGCATGGAATAAACCGGTTTGAACCGGTTATGAACCAGAATCATCTCCTCTGGACTGGTCTGAACCGGATGGAACCAGTTATAACCGGATGGAACCGGTGTGTACCGGTTTAAACGGGATAAAATCTGTCCAATAATGAATTAACATACAAAATCGGCATGGAATAAACCGGTTGGAAGCGGTTCTGAACCAGTAGCAACTCCTCTGGACTGGTCTCAACCGGATGGAACCAGCTAGAAACGGATGGAACCGGCTTGAACCGGTTTAAACCGGATAAAACCTGTCCAATAATGACTGAACATACAAAATCGGCATGGAATAAACCGGTTTGAACCGGTCATGAACCAGTATCAACTCCTCTGGACTGGTCTGAACCGGATGGAACTAGTTCGATCCGGATGGAACCGGTTTGAACCTGTTTGAACCGGATAAAACCTGTCCAATAATGAATTATCATACAAAATCGGCATGGAATAAACCGGTTTGAACCGGTTATGAACCAGTATGATCTCCACTGGACTGGTTTGAACCGGAAGGAACCAGTCAGAACCGGATGGAACCGGTTTGAACCGGTTTAAACCGGATAAAACCTGTCCAATAATCGATGAACATACAAAATCAGCATGGAATAAACCGGTTTGAACCGGTTATGAACCAATATCAACTTCTCTCACTGGACTGAACCGGACGGAACCAGTTAGAACCGGATGGAAATGGTTTGAACCGGTTTGAACCGGATAAAACCTGTTAAATAATGAATTATCATACAAAATCGGCATGGAATAAACCGGTTTGTACCGGTTATGAACCAGTGTGATCTCCAATGGACTAGTTTGAACCGGATGGAAGAAATCAGAACCGGATGGAACCGGTTCGAACCGGTTTAAACCGGATAAAACCTTCCAATAATCAATTATCATACAAAATCGGCATGGAATAAACCGGTTTCAAAAGGTTATGAACCAGTATAATCTCCACTGGACTAGTTTGAACCGGAAGGAACCAGTCAGCACCGGTTATGAACCAATATCAACTCCTCTGACTGGACTGAACCGGACGGAACCAGCTAGAACTGGATGGAACCGGTTTGAACCGGTTTAAACCTGATAAAATCTGTCCAATAGTGAATTAACATACAAAATCGGCATGGAATAAACCGGTTTGAACCGGTCATGAACCAGTATCAACTCCTCTGGATTGGTCTGAACCGGATGGAACCAGTTAGAACCGGATGGAACCGGATTGAACCGGTTTGAACCGGATAAAACCTGTCCAATAATGAATTATCATACAACATCGGCATGGAATAAACCGGTTTGAACCGGTCATGAACCAGTATTAACTCCTCTGGGCTGGTCTGAACCGGATGGAACCACTTGGAACCGGATGGAACCGGTTTGAACCGGTTTGAACCGGATAAAACCTGTCCAATATTGAATTATCATACAAAATCGGCATGGAATGAACCGGTTTGAACCGGTTATGAACCAGTGTGATCTCCACTGGACTGGTTTGAACCGGATGGAAGAAATCAGAACCGGATGGAACCGATTCGAACCGGTTTAAACCGGATAAAACCTTACATTAATGAAGCATCATACAAAATCGGCATGGAATAAACCGGTTGCAAAAGGTTATGAACCATTATAATCTCCACTGGACTAGTTTGAACCGGAAGGAACCAGTCAGCACAGGTTATGAACCAATATCAACTCCTCTGACTGGACTGAACCGGACGGAACCAGCTAGAACTGGATGGAACCGGTTTGAACAGGTTTAAACTGGATAAAACCTGTCCAATCATGATTCAACATACAACATCGGCATGGAATAAACCGGTTTGAACCAGTCATGAACCAGTATCAACTTCTCTGGACTGGTCTGAACCGGATGGAACCGGTTTGAACCGGTTTAAACCGGATTAAACCTGTCCAAAAATCGATGAACATACAAAATCAGCATGGAATAAACCGGTTTGAACCGGTTATGAACCAATATCAACTCCTCTTACTGGACTGAACCGGACGGAACCAGTTAGAACCGGATGGAACCGGTATGAACCGGTTTAAACCGGATAAAATCTGTCCAATAGTGAATTAACATACAAAATCGGCATGGAATAAACCGGTTTGAACCGGTCATGAACCAGTAGCAACTCCTCTGGATTGGTCTGAACCGGATGGATCCAGTTAGAACCGGATGGAACCGGATTGAACCGGTTTGTACCGGATAAAACCTGTCCAATAATGAATTATCAAACAAAATCGGCATGGAATTATACCGGTTTGAATCGGTTATGAACCAGTATGATCTCCACTGGACTGGTTTGAACCGGATCGAACCAGTCAGAACCGGATGGAACCGGTTTGAACCGGTTTAAACCGGATAAAACCTTTCCAATAATCGATGAACATACAAAATCAGTATGGAATAAACCGGTTTGAACCGGTTATGAACCAATACCAACTTCTCTCACTGGACTGAACCGGACGGAACCAGTTAGAACCGGATGGAATCGGTTTGAACCGGTTTAAACCGGATAAAACCAGTCCAATAGTGAATTAACATACAAGATCGGCATGGAATAAACCGGTTTGAACCGGTTCTGAACCAGTATCATCTCCTCTGGACTGGTCTGAACCGGATGGAACCAGTTATAACCGGATGGAACCGGTTTTTGAACCGGTTTGAGCCGGCTTAAACCGGATAAAATCTGTCCAAAAGTGAATTAACATACAAAATCGGCATGGAATAAAACCGTTTGAACCGGTTCTGAGCCAGTATCATCTCCACTGGACTGGTTTGAACCGGATCGAACCAGTCACAACCGGATGGAACCGGTTTGAACCGGTTTAAACCGGATAAAACCAGTCCAATAATCGATGAACATACAAAATCAGTATGGAATAAACCGGTTTGAACCGGTTCTGAACCAGTATCATCTCCTCTGGACTGGTCTGAACCGGATGGAACCAGTTAGAACCGGATGGAACCGGTTTGAACCGGTTTAAACCGGATAAAACCTGTACAATAGTGAATTAACATACAAGATCGGGATGGAATACACCGGTTTGAACCGGTTCTGAACCAGTATCAACTAGTCTGGACTGGTCTGAACCGGATGGAACCAGTTAGAACCGGATGGAACCGGTTTGAATCGGTTTAAACCGGATAAAACCTGTCCAATAATGACTGAACATACAACATCGGCATGGAATAAACCGGTTTGAACCGGTCATGAACCAGTATCAACTCCTCTGGACTGGTCTGAACCGGATGGAACCACTTGGAACCGGATGGAACCGGTTTGAACCGGTTAGAACCGGATAAAACCTGTTAAATAGTGAATTATCATACAAAATCGGCATGGAATAAACCGGTTTGAACCGGTTATGAACCAGTGTGATCTCCACTGGACTGGTTTGAACAGGATGGAAGAAATCAGAACCGAATGGAACCGGTTCGAACCGGTTTAAACCGGATAAAACCTTCCAATAATGAATTATCATACAAAATCGGCATGGAATAAACCGGTTTCAAAAGGTTATGAACCAGTATAATCTCCACGGGACTAGTTTGAACCAGAAGGAACCAGTCAGCACAGGCTATGAACCAATATCAACTCCTCTGACTGGACTGAACCGGACGGAACCAGTTAGAATTGGATGGAACCGGTTTGAAATGGTTTAAACCGGATAAAACCTGTCCAGTAGTGAATTAACATACAAGATCGGCATGGAATAAATCGG
>JAECUM010018747.1:0-37144 GCA_016617855.1 Megalonaias nervosa | reverse complement strand
CTCAGTACCCTAAGATCCTCAGTGATGGTTACTCATTATCTGATGAAGTAATCAAAGTCCATACTAATAGTCCCTCATGGTGAACCCTTAAAGAAACAAGACTCTTGAGTGTTCATCTTTTGTCAACACACCAGGTTTTGAAAGCAGGCTATTTTTCATCTTTGACTTAGCTTATCTAATGCCTATGATCTTATATTCCATTTCATCATTGGTCATTTGAAGAAATCAGCACAAGTGGTAGAGCATGTGACAGTTGCTTCTGTTGGTTAATATTAGCTTAAGGAGTACGGCAAGTTTAAATAATCGAACCAATCACAGTTGTTGTTGCATACTATATTGGCTTGATGGCAGATTGAAGACAGTATAAATGGTATCAGATCAATGATAATGTGAACAATAATGATGTAAACTCAGACAAACATAAAATATGGACATGGTTAATGTCAGGGGTGGTCAGCTAGTACATGTAAAAACCGGTGGACAAGAAGACAGCATAAAAAGGAAATTGTTTGATTATATTTTAATTTTTGATCTTAAATAGATTAAATTGTGTGACACATTCCATTAGCAGGACTGATGGTGAGTTTAAAGTATTGTTTGCAATTAGAACTAACTATGTGCATGACAGAAGTTGCTGAATGATTTTGATTATGGTAATCTTGGGAGCTGCAACAGTAATGTTTTCAGGCAACAAGAAAAATCTGCTGGGCAACCAGATATTCTGAGCTGATTGCCCAGGGACAACCATGGATAATCAAAAATTTTCAAGTTAGTAATTGGTCAGTGTGTGTGTGATTTTGATTTTTAACATAGCTTTAAAAAAAATTTCAGTCGTATCACTACGATGTCTGCAGTGTAACAATATATAGTGATGTCTAGCCAGAGGCATCATGCTGCAGACATATTGCATCATGTCCCACCCAGTCACATTAGCCTAACACCAGGTCAACCAGTTCTAACACTAACATCTTAATGCTTAGTGCCAAGTGAGGCAGCTGCTAGCACCATTTTTATTAGTCTTTGGTATGACTCGGCCAGGGTTTGAAACCGTGACCTACTGCATCCGTTGGCGGATGCTCTAACCACTTAGGCCACATGCGTGGTTAATTGGTCATTTGAGTTCATCTGTTGGTCATGTCCATATATACTGTGTATATATCCATGCATGATCTTAGTAAAACCATTTAAAAATACCTTTACCACTTGTTTAGTTTGCAAACTTTGCAATTTTGGTAAACATATACAGGCTGTTTCAAATACTTCTTTTACTAAAATATAAACTTATTTTGAAATTTGAATTTTTGTTCTACTTTTCCTGTATGTTTTCTGTTTATATATTCACTAAACTGAAGTAACAATGTAATTCATCATGGAGTCTTTTGTTAGGTTTGTATAAATGACATTGCTATATGATCTTAACACACTTGTATCTGAACCGTTAAGCATATGAACCAGAAATAATTTTCTTTTCTGCAACTCAGCTGTGACGTGATGGGTTGAACTTAGGCAAACTAATAATTAGATCCGTCGGCAAAAAAAAGCAGAGTTGTTTGATTTGTTCAGTAATTGTTATTAAAACATATTGAAGGATTGCAATTTTGCACATAACTATACTAGGTTACTGTAAGTAAGATTAATATGATACTACACTGCAAGTTAGATTTAAATGGACATTCATTCAGTTCATACAATCAGCTGTGTCAACTTTTACTGAGGAGAAGACCCTTTATTCATATGTTTAATATTGTACTTGTTGATTGACTGGACAAATCTTGCATGAAATGTTTGCAGTTTGTATCAGTTACAGTGTCATAACAATACTTGGACATGTGCATATGTAAATTTAATTCACATATTTAGGAAATGATCAAATTTAACTAGACAAAAATGAACACAGAAACATAGATGTTAATCAGTATGTACTATATTGTATACATTGAGACAGAGCATTTAGATAGACCACCATACAAGTACATTATGTAAGGCTGCAGTAGTGGAGATACTTTGATACCCTTTATCTGTACAGCCATGTGTTAGGCTGTTCATCTGTCAACACCATACAAGTATGAAAGGCCATGTTTAATGACAAATTGTATCTCCAGACTTCAGCAGATGATACTGTAATACCCTCTGTCTGTCCAGCCATCTGTCAGCAGCATACAAGTATGTAAGGCTGCAGTAGTGGGGATACTTTGATACCCTCTGTCTGTATAGCCATGTGTTAGGCCATCTGTCAACACCATACAAGTATGAAAGACCATGTTTAATGCCAGATTGTATCTCCAGACTTCAGCGGAGGATACTTCAATACCCTCTGCCTGTCCAGCCATATGTCAGTGCCTCAAAGTAGATTAGTTCTTAGCTAATTGTGTTACCCTCTTTAAATAAAGTTATTATTATTATTATTATTATTATTATTATTATCATTTCAAGTATGTAAGGCTGCAGTAGCGGAGATACTTTGATACCCTCTGTCTGTACAGCCATGTGTTAGGCCATCTGTCAACACCATACAAGTTTGAAAGGCCAGGTTTAATATCAGATTGTATCTCTAGACTTTAGCAGAGGATACTTTAATACCCTCTGTCTGTCCAGCCATCTATCAGCACCATACAAGTATGCTAGACCATGCTTAATCTAAAGTTATTACCACACATTAGTGATGATACTGTGATACACTTTGTTTGTCTAGCTACCTTAAAGGCCTGTCTCTTGGCACCATACATGTATCTAGGGCTGTGTTTATTCTCAAGTAGTGCCACACTTCAGCAGAGGATGCTTCTCTGTATTTCCAGTCATCTGTCGGACTGCCTGTTATTGAGCACCATGCAAGTATTTAAGGCTCATTTAAATATCAACTTCTTAGCCCAGTGCATTGTCATCTGTCTGTGAGCACCATGTAAGGCTGTGTTTAATATCAAATTGTTATTCCCACACTTTAACAGATGATAATTTGATAGCCTTTGTCTTTCCAGGCACATGTCTCTGAGCACCATACAAGTATGTAAGGCTGTTTAATCTTAAATTGTTACCTCATACATTAGCAGAGATACACTGATGCCCTCTGTCTGCTCATTGTTAAGTAGACAAGAGATCAATATGCCATATAATTGATCAATTTTTCAAACTGTCAACTCTTCTACAAGTCAGATGGTTAGGAAAGGGACTATACAGTGTAACTCACCAACAAGTGAAAAGCGAAATGAAATGTTCAGCTTGTTCAAACAGCTGGAGTTAGTAGTATAGATTTTGAAGATTCATATGTGTAATAAATAAGTTAATGAAAATTTCAGTGCTACAACAATATATAGTACTGATATAGTTACTAGGCCAGCCTGAGACATGATGGTATTATTTTATAAATTAATGAAAATTCCAGTGCTTAACAACAATATATACTACTGATATAGTTACTAGGCCAGCCTGAGACATAATGGTATTATTTGATAAATTAATGAAAATTCCAGTGCTACAACAATATATAGTACTGATATAGTTACTAGGCCAGCCTGAGACATAATGGTATTATTTGATAAATTAATGAAACTTCCAGTGCTACAACAATATATAGTACTGATATAGTTACTAGGCCAGCCTGAGACATAATGGTATTATTTTATAAATTAATGAAAATTATAAGACAGGTCAGAATTGTGGGTATTACTGTATTTCACAGACATATTTTTAAATTCTGGATAATTCATAAAAATCACTGGACGACCCTTGCAGAGAAATGATAACATTAAAATTAAAAATTAAAAGATAACTAGACCAGTTGGACTCGAGAGCATTGTTTTTAATTGAAATTACTAGACCAGTTAAATTCAGAAAGCTATTAATTTACAAATTAAAATTCTTAAACCAATTAGAGGGTTATATTTTACAAATTAAAATTACAAGACCAGCTAGATTTGAGATTCAGAAATTAAATAGTACTTATATACTCATACATTGACAAAGGCAATAAAAGTATAAACAACTCATTGATAGTCATTTTAGAAGGTGGTCTTTTCTTGTAAATAACTACATGTACTTTGTGCAGCAACATGCAGAATGAGGCCGTTAAACTGTCTCATGATGAATGGCAAATGATATTTATTACATCTTTTTTCACTGATATATAAAAGGAACAAAGTCTGTAACATTTGAGGATGGCGATAGAGCTGTAACAGTTGTTGCTAGGTTGTACAGTTGATTTGCTTTGCAAAGTTTCAGATTTTGAACTTAGTTCAGGTCTTGCTGTTGGACTTTGTACAGGCTCTTTCATTTTGTTTTAATATTGTACAGTTTGGTTGGTTCAGTTTGGTTTTTATAGCACAGCAACTGAAGTAGGATATTTAGTGCCAAGGCAATTGGAGTAGTTGGATAGTTGGTTTTGGCAATGATCCAGTTTGTAAATGACATATCTGATACTGGGACCCCAGGTGGCAGAATGGTCTAAAGCACTTGCCTTTACTGATCACTGCCATCTCAGCTCTATCTACATGGGTCCGAGTCTGGGGTTTGGCCAATGTGGGTAAGTGGGAAAGCTTGCCAGTAGCTTCCTGTGGGTATGTGATTCTTATCCAGGCTTTTCCTCCACCAGTTAAACTGGAGAAGATTACAAATATATGTGATACCTTTCCCTCTTTAACGTAATGTATTCGTATTTAATTTTCTGTTCTTTTAATTCCTATTAGACTGTCTTCCTCCATTTGTTCAAGATCATTTGTTTGTTGTAACTAATTTTGCCCAGTCCATTGTTAAATTAAAAATCTTCTCACACCTGGTATTGGTCAAATAAATGTTTTCTTATTTGTCTGTTAATTTCTTTTCCAGCATTTTGTGTACTTCTTCTGTTCTAAATGTTTTTGTCTCTTTTAGTCAAGCTTTCCTACATAATGCGTTTCAGCTCTGGCTGTAATATATTTTCTTCGTGCTTGTGAAATTTATATCACTTTATACCAGGTCTCCCATGATTTGCTTGCTGCTTTGAGCTTGTTAACTTCCTCTGTCAGATTAGTATGTTTGCTTTTTACATGCTGTGGCGCATTCAACTTGCCAACTTAGGCAATAAGGGCACTTTTTATGCACATAATAACTGACTATTTACAGTTGGTGGCTAATAATGCAAGTAACTGATTGACAAGGAATGTAACTAGTTAACACAGAATGTAACAAATGTTTACCAAAACCACTAAATTTCACTGAGTTGATCTTGGAAAAAGAAAACCATCTGCACATCTTAACTGTGTATAGTTGTTGGGGCTTAATCATCCACCCGGTTATCATTGTTGTTACACAGCCAGTATACAGAGAGAGGATGGAATGTAGTATCCAGTGAACAATGATTACATTGCCATTTTCTGTATCTGGCTTGCTTCCTATACATTGTAATTAGGATATTAAATTTGTGATTCTGTTTGCTTGTTTGGCTTGTTTTGCTGTAAAAAATAGAGGTAGGTGAAACATTGGCATTATAATGTCATCCCTCCTTTGTCGCTGTATATGTAATAGTTGTTGTTAGATGTATTCATTCATTTATTTTTTACTTGTAGGATTCACCCTTTTGATAAAAGATTTATAGATGCATTATGTTTCAACGCTAAAATTGTATACACTGTACTCAGTACTGTTTCAGTTGTGTTTCCACTTGCTGTATATAGCATGGTCCCATTTTATTTGCATGGCTTGTGGTGAAGAGCGATAGGGTTTGTGAATCAGTTCATTATATGACATGTTATTATATCATTTACATTATACTTGATAATTTCATCATATAATAGACTGTTTCTTGATGCAGCAAATGGTTTTATTTCTTATCGTATTGAAAAACAAAGTTGTTTGAATGATCTAGTTTTTATTGATTTGTCATTAAGATTTATTGAAACTATTTTCTCTAGTATGATAGTATGGTTCCAGCTTTCAGTAAATTGGTTGAACTTTAAATATTTTGTATTTAATAAATGCACTGAATAGTTTGGTAAGTAAATGGAAAATGGAAAGAGAATATTAACCAGTTGGATTGTTCTGTCATTAAATGGTTTGATATGGGCACCATTTAATGGGATTAAGGTAATTTTGATGGATTTGGCAGTCCATATTTTACGTCATAATAATAATCCACACAGTCATGGCACAAGATGAGCATGCAGGAACACATACAAGGTTCCATGTAACAAAATTATTTTGGCAGTTTTTCAACATAATTTTGATCAGTGTTTTCATTAGTTTAAATATTTGGCTTGTATAGCATGCTTTTAATAATATGAATTTTGACAAGACTTGGACATGGCATAGCTTCAGAATTTTACAACTTCTCCTCTAGTTTATTATGACATTCATGAATTGCAGCTAAGTTGTATTGTTTCATTTAAATATAGTTATATCTATTATGCTGGCAAGATGTATTGAATTCTTGAGAAAATAATTTTGTCTTTCTTCAAATGAATGCAGATTCTCAAAGTTCCTATTTTTGAATGTTCATTGCAAGACTGTCAATAGGATATTATTGAACTTGTTAGCTTGTTATATTTTAAAAGATGCTAGCTCATAAAAAGGTGGATAAGTGTGAATTTAATTTGCATTGAACCATCAACAATAAAGCTAATAATTTTTGTGTCTGTCATCAATGCATTGTATACATTGTTGTTCACTCCAAGGCAAACAATAGACAACCAAAACTTGCTCACTCAATTGACATATACACCAGTGCACTGAACAATGCCATTGTTGAAATAAGTTACCTTTAATAAATTAATTCACCTTTATACATGTACATGTACATGTTGAAGTATAATAATAGTCTAACTTTTCTTACATTATTCTTTAAATAATGTTTGCTATGAATTTAGGCATATCATAATCTGTGATGGGTTGATTAAAATACTTAGTATGCCTCCTTTTACATACTGTTGATGAATTATTATTATTCACTGTTACACAAATGTTTTGATCAGTTAGTGAGTACATATGTTCTTCAAATATTTATTCTGTTCATTTGCCAGTTTTTCTATAATGTATGTATCAATGCTTTGTTCTTTGCAAAAAATTCAAAGTTGATTTCACAATTGCTGTGCTTTATGTATATTCCACTTAAGGTATGCATCAATTTAAGTTGGCAACTGTGTTATTAAAGCCCATAGTTTTGCACACACGCACCCATCCCTTTTCTGGCACGGTCTAGATGACATGTTTGCGTTTTCCTCAGTTAACTGACTTGTTTCAATATTGCATGGTGTGTTATATAACCAGATAGCACAATGTAGTACTTTGTGGACTCTGACCATGTTATAGTGGGGTGTGCTTGTACATGTATTTTCCAAGACCGCATATTTTTAATCAGAAAATTAAAGAAAATCCTTATTATTCAACTTAGAGCAATATTAAATTTTAGCCATTTATTGATAGAGAAATTTTTAATACAGTGCATATCAATTGCAGTAATCATTTTATAAGTTTCTCCTCTAGCAGATGAGGGGGCCCCGAATGGCTGAGTGTCTAAAGCGCTCACCGTTATGAATCACTGCCATCTCACCTCTGTTTGTGTGGGTTTGAGTCTTGGGTTCAGCTAGTGTGGGTATGGGAGAAAGCTTGCCAGTAGCTTGTGGGTCGGTGGTTCTTTCCGGGGTTTTCTCGGGTTCTAATCCTCCACCATTTGTTCTGGTCTATCTTGTGTTGAAAAATTGCATTAAACCCTATAACAGCAACAACAACTTTAGCAGATGAATGATTTAGATGTAAAAAACATAAGAAAACTTAATATGATAACCAAAGGGAAGGATCTGTTTTGGGCATAGCAAATTCAGTCTGTTTTTTGCATAATATTTTTCACAACAGTAGTTTAGAATTGATGACATACAAAGCTTAGAAACTGTAAATATTGTATAACAGAGTCAGGGTTCAAAAGGGCATTAAAATTTGTACATTGGTACAAAATTGCTAAAGGTTGGTGGCCAAATAACATTATATGTCACCAGAAATGGAAGCCCTTTCCTCCAAGAAACAATTAATACAATTAACAGACCACTGTTATGGGCAGGTTGTTGCTTGTCAGGACATTTAAAACAAGGCAAGTCTCTTTTGCTGGCACCACTATGAAAAGAGGAATTTTTTTTATGCACACCACTTGTTTATTTAAGGTCATATTTGGTCTTGTTGGTGCTCTAGATGCCAAGTTGATGCACTAGATGCCAAGTTGATGCACTAGATCCAAGTTGATGCACTAGGTCAAGTTGATGCACTAGTTGCCAAGTTGATGCACTAATTGCCAAGTTGATGCATTAGTTGATGCACTAGATCCAAGTTGATGCATTAGTTGATGCACTAGATGCCAAGTTGATGCACTAGATGCCAGGTTGATGAACTAGTTGCCAAGTTGATGCACTAGATCCAAGTTGATGCATTAGTTGATGCACTAGATGCCAAGTTGATGCATTATATGCCAAGTTGATGCACTTGTTGCCAACTTGATGCACTAGATCCAAGTTGATGTTTTAGTTGATGCACTAGATCCAAGTTGATGCATTAGATGCCAAGTTGATGCACTAGTTGCCAAGTTGATGCACTAGATCCAAGTTGATGCATTAGTTGATGCACTAGATCCAAGCTGATGCTCTAGATTCCAAGTTCAATGTAATGAGTGTCACATATTAAATTCCAGAGTTTTAAGAAAGGGTGACCCCTAAGGAGGGCAAGGTGCATTCCACAGAGGTCAAGGCACCACCAAAGGAGAGCATGCTGCAGTACCTCCTAAAACAGGCTAGGGAAAATTCTGATTATTTATTTTGATAAGAGATGGACACATTTGTTCACATAATTTATTTCACATTTACTGAAGCAAAGATAGATTGGGCATATTGCAGCCATTAACTGTTGAAAATCGTAAGAAAAAAACCAAAACATTTTTCTGCTTAAACAGAGTTATGTCAGTCCTGTCTGAGCCACAGCAGAGAGTGTATGTTCTACAGTGTCTACATGATTAAATATTGAAATATATCAGTATTATGAGAGCCATTGCAGAGAGTGTGCTGCTCGGTCAACATGATTAAGTACAGAATTATGTTAATACAGTGAGAGCCATGGCAGACAATGTGTTGCCTGGTCAATAAGACTAAATATATAATGATATCAGTCCAGTCTGAGCCATAGCAGACTGTGTGCTGCCATGTCTACTTGATTAATTACAGAATGATATCAGTCCTATCTGGACCATGACAGAGTGTCTACATGATTAAATACATAACTGTGTCAGTCCTATCAGAGCCATGGCAGTGATTGTGCTGCATTATGTTCATGATTAAATTCAGAATTATGCCAGTCAATCCAGTCAAGGCCATGGCAGAGAGTGTGCTGTTTGTTCAACATGATTAAATACAGAATTATGCCAGTCCAGTCAGAGCCATGGCAGACTGTGTGCTGCCTTGTCTACATGACCAAATACTGAAAAATATCAGTACAGTCAGAGCCATTACAGACTGTGTTGCTTTGTCTACATGACTAAATACAGAATGATATCAGTCCAGTCAGAACCATGGCAGACTGTTTGCTGCCTTGTCTACATGTTTAATTTTACAAAACTGACATTTATCAGCAAAGTAATCATCAGTGAATTTTATTATTGATACATACAGTTTTTATTAAAGAGCAAGATTCAGATCCAATGTTTGGGCTATATGTGATAGATATTTTAAACATGAAATCTGATTGGTCAGGTTGGTGAAACTTAGATATAGTTGTCTTCTCTTAAATTCAGAAGAGAGGCAAAAGATCGAACAACTATAGGTTGTGAGCATGGAGTGGTAAGCAGATTATCCTTCCTCTGCAGCCAGTGGACATCAGAAGGTGGCCAGTTAGGTGTGAAACTGTACCTGTCAGGGTGTGTCAGGGATTTATCCCGACCAACCAGCCAATTTGATCATGATAAGGAGCAATTTTCATTGATTGCAGCTAAATTAAGTATGAGTTCAGATGAATTGTTCTTTTTCTTGCATTTTTATGGGTTCTTCAGTAATAGTAACCCTGAAAGTCCCTACATTGTGTTGAAAATTCATGCTCAGTAGTGTTCATGCATGACAATGAAATGTCACTGAATTTTAACATTACAAAATCTCCCCATATGGTTGATATCGAACATAATTTTTTTAAATATATTTTTTTCCTTTTTTACTTCAGGAGCAATTATTCTCAGATGCATTAAATAGGCAAGTCTGAAATGGAGGAGAGTGAGAATGCTTTTGACCCCTTAGGGGCCAGGGATGAGACTGTTTTAATTGAGACCCTTACTAGATGGAATATGACTCAACTGCCTGAGCAAAATGATACATCTGAAGCTGAAGAGTTGCCTTCATCTCCCTTTCCATGGAGAAATGACTTAAATAGAAAGATAATACTTTGGTAAGTAAATGCTTTTGTAAATGCACTTTATCATGTTGAGAGACATCAAACAATAACTGTGGTGTGTCAGTTTGATGTATTCATGATAACATTTTTTCTGACATTATATTTTAGCTTTCTTGCTCAAGTAGGTAGAGTTTATTAAGATGTGATCATGTCACCATCTATCTACAATGATCTCTGCATTTGTTTTCATATCTTGTAACATTGTTTAGAACAATGTTTTTATGTGTGACAATGTCCAAGTATATTTCAGTAGGGTAATTGGTTCACAGTACCACTGCTATAAACATAAAATAAATCTAACAGCAATGTATGAAGACAACAGTAAATATATCTGTATAAAAAGGAAATGTTATACTTTCTCCTATGAGAAGAAAAATAAATAATCAACCAGGGGTCAGGCTAGTTTTGAATTTTAGGAAGAAGTGATTTCTCCTTTTGAACAGACTCAGCAGGGAGAAGCATGAACTGAACTGGGAGAAGTGGGAGCAGTGCAAGAAATGTAAGTGTGTGTCTGTGCTTTGGCAAAGACGAAGTTTACATTTTTTGGGCAACTTGGTTCCCAACTTAACCTGTTAGCATTACCCCATGTCAGCTTTCTTTTTTTTCTTAAGACTCATCATACACTGTTGTCATCAACCATCACATTTCTTTTCTACTGATAGATCTTTCTTTGTAAATTTTTTAAGTGTCATGTTTATTTTGAAAACATTTTGTAATTGGTATAATTACCATAAAAATTGGGGGCCCCAAGTGGCTGAGTGGTCTAAAGTGCCCAACATTATGGGTCACTGCCATCTCACCTCTGTTTGCATGGGTTCAAGTCTCAGGTTCGGCCAATGTGGGTATGTGAGAAAGCTTGCCAGTAACTTCTCATGGGTCAGTGGTTCTTTCTGGGGTTTTCCCGGGTTCTTCCTTCACCATTTATACTGGCTGCCATGTATAGCCTATCTTGTGCTGAAAAATGGCATTTATACCCTGCAGCAACTACAACAACCATAAGAAGTGACATGGCAGTACAATCATGTATGGTCTGTACTCACTTATGAGACAAGTCCAACTGCAGACTGCACAGACTGAGATCTGCCAGTACATTATGTGCTGTCAGATTTGGGTCTGTGCAGTTTGTTAGGAGCAATCAGTTCAACAAATAATATAGACCCTGATCTTCAGGCGCATTATGCTGCAACAGATCTTGATCTTTTTTGTTTGCAGTTTGACTTGACTTACAAGTGAGTATATATGGTAGGTCTGATTTGGGAAGATGATGACTGTCTCTATACTGTGTTTTCTTTTAAGGTTCATTTCTGTTAAAATTAATAACAGTGACAGGAGTGCAGTTATAGTAATTCACAGAACTGGAAAAATTCCTGAATGGGCTTCTTGTCCAGAATGATAATGTTAATTAAACTCCATAAAAAAGTCAGACTATTTCTTTCATATTCAATACAAAGTCCTGGGTATGTAATGGAAAATTGCCCAGCAAAATTTCCATCTTTTGTCAAGCTGCTTTACGATTAGTTTTCTTGCGGTGACTTTGAAGTGCAGTTTTTGTGTTGCTTCAGTCATGCAGTGTCAAAAGCAGCTATTAGATTAAGCTTGACTAAAACAAATTCTTATTATACCATTATATTTTCTTCACAAAATAATAATTAATCTTTCTGCAACTTAATAACACAAAGGTACAGTACTTCCTCATTATAACGCTGTCCATTGGAGCCATAAAGTGTACTGCCTTATAGTGAGACAGCCTTATAATAAAGTACATGATACAGTGCTCCCTCATTTTGACTCATTATAACACTGTCCATGACTACAGTAAAGTATGCCACAATATAGTGACACAGCCTTATTATGAAGTAATATAATAATAATAATTTTACAACCACCTAATTATATTCATATGATTGCATATCAAGCAGTAAGGTAATTCTTTGAATTTTTTGAGTTTTTATTGTATTATTTTTCCAGTCATTCATTAATATTAATGCAGTGTAGTAAATATTCACATGTAAGAATTAGCTGCTGGACTGGTCCTTGGCTTGTGTGGACCTGGGCAGTGTAGGGTCCTTTTTGGTCCTGGACCTGGGGAGTGTAGGGTCCTTTTTGGTCCTGGACCTGGGGAGTGTAGGGTCCTTTTTGGTCCTGGACCAGTAAGTCAGAAGTGAAATTTTCAGGCATGGTCCCATATAATACATATGGTTCATGATCACATTATGCAGGTTTTATTTTTCCTTATAATGGAACCCACTATAATGTGAACTTGCTGATATCACAGTACACTTTTATCGCTTGGACATCACTATTGTGAAATCATGATGTGGGTTTACAAGATTTGTAGTCTGATGCATTTAACACCTGGACTAATACGTTTACTTCTTATTTATTTCTCAGGCATGGAGATATCACTGTCCTGAATACTGAAGCCATTGTCCACTCTTCAAATGAGCGAATGACTGATAAATATCAAGCGACCAAGATCCTTTTTAGAAAAGCCGGACCAAAGCTGGAGGAGGACATCAGGAAAAATATTAGAAGTTTGTATAAATGTGATCTGGTTTTGTTTATTTGACTATTGCTTTAATACAGTGTCATGAATGGAAGGGTTTATTGGAAGGATTTGTACAGTGAAAGGCTTTATAAACTCTTTTTAAGGGTACTAAGATATAACTGTGTTTTGTAAATCAAGAAGGTCAGAATTATGAATCAATCTTGATTGTTAGATTTATACATTCAGGTCAAGAAGAATCGCTATAGGAATAAGAGCGTCATTTAACAATTTTGTCTATCAGCAATGATATTTTGCCATGCCACAAAAACGTGTAATAATGTCCCTCTCCCGATATTCCTCTATCACCAGGAGTCAAAAGTACAGAAAATCATTTTATTTAGTTTAAAAACTTACTATGAAATTTTGGGAAATCATAATGTTAATCTCTTTATCCTTATATGTTTAATTTTCTCTCTTTATAATAGTGCTTCCATTGTTATTACATTTATATACAGACTATTTATTGCTTGTTTATTGATGTACCATTGTTTCTACCATTGTTTTATATCTCTGCCATATTTACTGTATTCTTTGTGATTTTTGAAGGACTTCATGGATTGAAACCAAAATTAGAACAATGCTTAATATATAGAAACTGTAGATCTAGGTTTATTTTCATAGAGCTAGGTTGATTTTCCTAGATAAAGGTTGATTTTTACCGTTTTCTTTCAAGATTTAATTGAATTATGACATCAGTTTGTCACAAATTGATTTGGACATTTTGAATTTTCAAGGTCCTTATGGAGTCAAAACAAATGTTGTGTGTGAGTGTGTGTATGTTTTGGATTTTTAATGTAGCTTTAACAATTTTTCAGTCATATTGCTATGATGTCCGCAGTGTGGCAGTTTATAGTGATGTCTAGCTCTTGGGGTATCATGCCACAGATATGTAGCATGATGTCCCACCCAGTCACATTATCCTGACACCAGGCCAACCAGTCCTAACACTAACTTCTTAATGCTGAGCATCTAGTGAGGCAGCTGTTAGTACCATTTTTATAAGTCTTTGGTATGACCTGGTTGGGTTTTGAACCCGCGACCTCCCACATCCGAGGCAAAAAAAAGGCAGCTGTTAGTACCATCTTTATAAGTCAGTGGTATGACTTGGCTGGGGTTTGAACCCATGACCTCCTGCATTGGAGGTGGACACTCTAACTACTGGGCCACTGGTGCGGTCCCAAATTTTAGAATGTGGCTTTAATATCAACAATGTTAATTTCAATTTTCACCTTTTTCATCAAAATTTGAGTGAGTTATGGCTCCTAATTTTCCACTGTATCTGGAACTATGCTTCCTGTAATTGTATTATATTGGTAAGGACATCAGTGTCCTGTGGTCATGTTAACTTTATAGTTGTAAAAACATTATAAGATTTGTTTGTTTCCATGCAGTTTACTTTTCCAACATAAACCCGAAAATTATACTAACATGCTAACTTTCTAGTTTTAAAAACTGTATGGATTTGCTGATTTACAATGCAGATTGGTTACCAAACATTTTTTTTGTGCAGTTTGCAAAACTGGAGAGGCGAAGCTGACAGAGGGGTATGGTCTACTTGCAAGATATGTGATTCACACAGTTGGACCTCGGTATAACATCAAATACATCACCGCAGCAGAAGGGGCTCTGTACAGCTGCTACAGAAATGTGCTCCAGCATGTGAGGTAAAGTGTAATTAGAAATTAATCTGGAATAAAAAGAAATCAGTATGTAGTTTTTGATCAGATGAGGTGTGTAAATTATCAGGATGTTCCTATAATTAACGTTCTAAAGTTTACTGTGCATACAAGCCTTTTGTGTGCCCAGTTGATGTTTTGAGTCAGTATAACCAGTTTTAGGCATAATTGCTTGTGAGGACACAATGCATTTATTTATGCAGAGCATACTTTTGCATTATTCAGTGCTCAAAGAAATATTTTTTTAGACACAGGCCCAGGGCTGGTAACTTAAAAAAAAATCACAAGCTCTGACTGAAATTCCACAAGCCTGGACTCAAGTTTCCATATGCCCAAAACTTTCCCCCTTTTTAAAATTATTTGTCACACAACATTGCAATTGCATCAATTCAAATATGAATTCAATAGGGTTCAGTAGGTGGTTTGAAGGTAATGCAAGTGCCATTGTTGTTCATCACTGCACTCACTAGGGACTGGATGGTCCTGGTGTTCAAACAGCTTTACTGGTTTCTGTGAGCGACTCCAGGTAAGAATCAAGTTGACATATGTCAATAGGTTTGCAGTATGTGCAAAGAATTAATTGCCATCCCCCATTGTTTTGCTGGCATGCTTCACAGAGTAAAAATTCCGTTGACAAGGAGTTCTGAAACTTATTTTGTTGGGCTTTGCTGATAGCTGATGCCTCCAGCATTGGCTTCAAAAATCAATCATGCTTGAACACTATTATGACAATTTAAATGTTCATGCTTTGCATTTTACATTGTAGTAAAATCTGATTTCAAAGAAACATTGCCACTGTTCACAAGTAAAAAATCTATAACACATATGGCTTAAACATTCTTATTCCTAGCAATGATATGTAATAACTTTTATTCTCCTACACGTATCTAGCATCTCTTTGATTTACCTATATTGGGTTGTTTGACGTCCTGATCATACCTATGCAAATTCGCACAATGAACTCACCCACTACAGTCTTCAAACACATCTCACTAGATTGGTAGGCCAGGTAAATAATATGGGAAATGATGGTTTGTACCTGTCCTTTTTTTCTTTTAATTGCTGCTATTTAAACTGCCTGAAGGATAGTTTTACAGCATCTCCAATCATTACTGTTTACTGTTCATACATGCTACATGAATTGGGCATATACTGAAAGCGGTGTTGTTTTTTTTTTTCTTCTGTTGTCGAAGATTGCTGAAAATTGTGTTTTCTTGAAACACTTTTATGTCAGGGGGTTTGGGATACAAAATCATGTCTAATGCTTGACATGCCATGTTACATTTTGATTAAAATCATATCTCCACTTTACATAGAACAGTGGTGATCTGATTTTAATCAAATTGCACCATGTTATGGCAGGTATGTCAACATCTTGAAAACATTTCCACATTTCATCAGCACTGATCAAAGTTTTCTCTGGCAAATTTGATTATTTTATTTCAACAAGCCCGACAAGCACCTCTCCTAGAATACAGGACGGTCCAATCTGAAATTGGTGCATCGGGCTATCTCATTGTTTGAGCACTGCATTATTCAGAATCAAAACAGTTTAATAACACGAAGAAATTAGTGTTGTTTTGCATTTTACTGCTCAAGGCTCTGGAGAATGTACTGCCATTTATGTTAACTGTTATATAGGAAGGTATAGGAAATACCTTGGATATTAATTCTTACATGGAAAAGTATTGAAAATTATAATGTAGATATTAATTATTACATATGATGTATGGGAAATGATACCTTGGATATTAATGTAACATAGGAAAATATTGGAAATGATATGTTGGATATTTATTATTATTTGGGACAGTGTTGTATTGTTATTTTTTAATATTAATTATTACATAGGAAAGAATTAGAAATGATGCTGTAGATGTTAATTATTACTCAGTATGTGAAACAATACCTTGGATTTCAATTATTGCATAAGAAAGTATGGGAAATAATACCATGTTGCTTTATGTCCTAAAAAAGAAATTCAGAAAAATTATTTAGAATGTACAAAAGTTTGTTATGTTGAAAATCATATGTTCTTCTCACTTTGTCAATTAAGTATGCCCACCATTTATCACTTTGATGAAGATTATAATTATAACCTGAAGCTGTAAAGATCATGGAGCTGATTTAAGGAAGATGGCAATTTCTGATCAATTGAAGTTTTGTGTTGTTTCATTTATTGTTATTCTTTTCTGATAATACTGTTATAACTTTTAGTTATAAACTATATAACAGAAAGAAGCAAAACCAACAAGTTTAGTAAAATAAAAAAAAATAAATTTCTCTAAGTTGCAAAGTGAAACTTTGAGAGACATGTACAGTATTGTGAATTAAATCCCAAATAATCCTAATGTCCTAGCACAATTTGAAAAGTATAGAATGTTCGAAATGAATTCTAGTAGTCTTGAAAGTTTTAATATCCCAGTAGGATCAAATATCCTAATGTATCACAGTGATGAAATCCCAAACGTCTTTGAATGAGTTTTCAGTAATTCCAAACTATTGCGCTTATCCAACTGTCAATGAGCACTTAGTAAGTCTTCCAATTAATAATTTAAATAATTCTTCTAAAATAATATCTGAACACTATAAAGTTTTTAGCTCTACTGGTCATAGACCAGAAGAACTTATTGGATGGCCTGTTGTCTGTCATTCATCATCATTTGCTGTGTCCATCTGTCCATTAGCACAAGTTTGTTATCAGCACTCCTCCTATAGTACTTGGAGGATTGCTATGAAATTTACACACAGATTCATCCCAAGCTCTAGTTAATCCTGAATGAAAATATTGCTGCTCAGGCATCCAGGAAGACTAATAATGCAGCCATCTACAAAATATTGTTATCACTGCTCTTCCTGAATGGTTGGTCATATCCACATGGGCATGTCACCAAAAGACTTCTTACGGTCATATTGACACATGATTTTCACCAGATGGCTTCTTATTTTGACTAGTTGGTTCTAAATGAAAGTGGTTTTGATCTACTATCTTGAAAATCCTGTTATCACTACTCCTCTTGAATTGATGGTCATATCAACATGTGGGTTTCATTGAAAGATGTCTTATGAGGTCTACTTGAATTTTAATGAAAATGGTGCTGATCTGACTTGCAATATGGCCACCACAGTAGCCATATTTAAAATCTTATTATTTTTCCACCCAATGGAAAGTCATATCAGCATGGGATAAGACTTCTCATGATGTCTAAACAAAAACGATTGCACTCAGACTTCCAGTGTGGCCACCACTATAACCATCTGGAAATATTGTTGTTGCTACTCCTCCAGAAAGAATGCTCGTATCAACATTGGATTTTCCCTACACAAATTTTATTATGTTCAGTTGGTCCTAAATAAAAATGGTGCTAAGCTGATGTCTGATATGGTCACCAAAGCTGCCATCTTGAAAATCATGTTATTTGTTCTCTTCCAGAACAGAAAGTCATATTGCCATGAACATTTTTACCAGAATTCATCTTATGATGTTTAGTTGGTTCTAAATAAAATGGTTCCACTCAGACATCCATTATGTCCACCATTACATCTATCTTGATAATCTTGTTATCACTACTCCTCCTGAATTTAATTTGAATTGTGTGATTGATCTTGTTGATAATTGAGGGTTGGAGTTTGTGCCTACCTGACTAATGCCATTTTTAAAAACAAAAACATGTTTGCTTGGATCTGAGTTCAGGACATTGGTCTTCACCTTGGAAATTCCTGGATTACCTGATATTTGTCATGTTCTTTATTAAAATTTAAGTTAAAGACATGACCTTGTTACAACTTAGAATGTTCTAGAAATGAACTTTTGATCCTCATCCTGGTTCATCTGTTGTGTCTTTGGTTTTATATTAAAGTTGTTTGTATCAGAATTATTTATTTACTTTAAATCTTTAGGTCTTTTAATTTTGTCTTAATTATAATTTGAGAGGATTTGTTTATTTAAATTATTCATTGGAATTACAAAGTGCTCATTCATGCTTTCAGACAAAATCACTCTTTTGGGACTATTGTGAATTTATTTAAACACATTATGGGTTATATCAGTGTGATACTGACTGTTTGCACATTGCCACACTATATTGGAAGATCAGCACATTCAGGTTTGGAATTCATTTGGAACAGAATTGGAATTCATTTGGAACACTTTATACTTTTGGACTTGTGATTTAACTTTTAGGACTATTTGGATTTAATTCACAAATACTCTTAAGTTCCTTTTAAATTTTCACTTTGTATTCTAAGGAAATAAATTATTTGTTGAATTTTATTAAACTTGTTGGATTTCACTCTTTTTTGTTTCTTAGTTTAAGACCTTGGTGTTGTAACAGAGATGGTAATTGTTCCATTTTGTTTTTTTTTTCTATTGAGCACTGGATTTTATCATTAAATGGTGGTAGAGTGGGAAATAAAATATGGTGCATTCGTTGCATTTCTGACTTTTATCTGGATTTATTTGTAGCTGATTCCAGTATAATATAATTGAGAGTCTTTCACCTAACACTTTATTGATCTTGCCTGTAAGCTTAAATTTGGACTTAAAGCTGCAATAGTTTGTATGGCAGCCCATTTCTTTTAAATCCCAAAAGATTTAGTTGACTGTTATGTCATTGGCATTCAGAGGCAGCTATTTTACCATTTCCATCTAGCATTGAACAATAAATGATTGTCTTCTGAACCACTTTTTCATTTTACGTGTTTAATTCAAACAAAGATACAATCTACAACCCTATATATGCATTTTCAAAACAATTTCTTATTGTATGGCAATAATCTTTATTATCTCTTATAACAAAGATAAGTGCACTTCATGTGGATTTATTGAGATTTCTCCATCATAACTAGTGCTTTTGACTGGTGAAATACATTGCCTAAAAGGAAAATATCATATTCAGTTATAAGAAACTATTATCTCTTTTCAAGAAGTCAAATAATGTCAGATGGAAAAGGTTGAGAAGAATATATAGGAGGAAGGCATTTAAGACATACGACTTTCACTAATCTTACTGAAATTACCGAAGACCTAAATTGGTGAAATTACCCAGTTCGATTGACAGCTGATATATTTTTTGCGATAATAATCTAATTACTTTGTACATTCTCTGTAAGGTTTTCACTTTTGAATGGTATTAAGAGAGAGAGAGAGAGAGAGAGAGAGAGAGAGAGAGAGAGAGAGAGAATTCAGTTCACAAGTAACAAAATCAGAGAGAGAGAGAGAGAGAGAGAGAAAATAACTAATTCAGTTCACAAGTAACATAAAATCAGCATTTACAATTAAAGGCCAAAAAATTTGCATACATGTAGTGTGAAGTAGGAAGGTCGTAATATTTTTTAATAATATTTATGTGATACACATCAAGTGTTTCAAACTTGTACTTAAGGAGGCTTTACTTGTGCCAGTAAACTAACATAATGAACTTTTCAAAGAGACAAGGTTAAAGTCTATTGACCAGACACTGCACTCTAAATGTTGTTTATCAGATTAGATCATCTTTGGTAGGCTTTCCCATATGTACCCCACCTATGAAGCCATTGTCTGATGTTTGAACTAAAAATCGATACATCAGTTTGGTATCGTGTATTATATTGTATCACAGAAGCTTCTTAGTATAGCTGGTTGATTGCAAAAACTTGTTTTGTGAGGTCTTCCACTTCCTCATCAGTAACTTAACTTGCACAGTCAGTATACCTTTGTCAGTAGCAGATGCTATGAAATATTTAAAAAATATTTGTATCCCTCAACCGAAATTGTGGGGGATATAGTGATAGCAATGACTGTCTATCCATCCCTCAGGCTATCTATCGACAACAGGGTTTCTGTAACATAACTTAAGTTTGCTGCAGTCTTTCTTTTTTAAAGTACATATTGCCTTATCCATGGATTGTGCAAAGCCCATTGATTTTGCAACAGCAAGGTCCAAAATCAGGGTCACAAGCTGAAAATCTGGCTTTCCTTTCTGCATGAGAAGTCAGTTTATGTGGCTTCATAGGTAGCATAGACCTAGATATTGGTAACTCCATATTGAATCTGAGGTCCAGAGGTAAAAGGTCAAGGTCACTGGAAACAACAGTGTAAGTTTTTTTCTTGGTAAGTCTACTTTCCTAAATCCAGTTTTCATCAAATGTAATAGGTGGTCTAGACTTTTGCAGGGGCACTTGTCCCTGGTGATTCCTGAGCTCAGAGGTTAAAAGTCAGTAGGAGCAAATATTGTGACTTTGGGTTCCAAATGATAAGTTTACTTTCCTCAAGTGTCCCATGTTCAGATTTTATCAGCTTCATAGTTGCAGTACAATTAAAACTGGGCATCTTCATATTGAGTCCATTGATCAGTGGATCAGAAGTCAAGCCACTTTATGTGAAATTTCAAATTTATGTTAATATTACCTTTGAAATAGCTATGGTTGAGGGGATTACCCATACATGTGATGACTATTTTCTGTAAAGTTATGGTAACAGTTTTACAAAATAATACAAATTAATTTGAAAGCATTAACATTTATTTAAGGATTTACGATTTATTTTTTATGTTCTTTGAAGTATGAACTGAAAATATGCTGTGCACACTGTATGATCTGCAGTGAGCATTGAATGTCAAAAAATTAATTTTTTTAAAATCTAATACCAACAACACAAGGATATATCTGTTAAAAAGTGTGTTAAATTGACCATTCTAACCTGGTTTGACCTTCCATAAATACATTCAAAATAGCATCAGTATCCATAATTTTCATTCAGCCTGTCAGAATACTGCAACTATGTGATAGTAAATGTCTTGTTACTTATGCAGGGATGGGTGTATTTTGTGATTACAATCATTGAAAAATCTATTCTTAAACAAAAAAACAAAAACAAAACAGTTGTTATTTATGTTCTTTAAAAAAAAACTCAAGCATGAGTATCCTTGTCAAATACCAAAAGATGATGTAGCCACATACTATTTAGACCAGTGTATATTTCATTGTATGAAATGTGTGTTTGTTTGTGTGTATGTGAGAGAGAGAGAGAGAGAGAGAGAGAGAGAGAGAGAGAGAGAGAGAACAAGTCTGCACATGCAAAACTAGGATGACATGACTTACTTTTTTTAGCATCTGGTTCACAAATCACCAGTTTCATTCAATGAGTTTAACTTCTCTGCTATTCCAAGGTTTGTCCATATTAAATTTCTTTAATTTAAAACTATATGCTAACTCTCTCTTTAAATTCCATCACTAACTTTATTTTGGCTTGATTTTGTATCTGTAACTTTAAAGTAAATGACATGGGTGGACATGGTAGAGTCAAAGCTGTTGAAATCTACAAGTTTTTTAAATTGGAAGTACAACTGAACAGAATGTTAAGTTCTTTAAACTTTTCATTATGTCCCAGTTGTTTCAAGATATGGAAATAATCATATAGGTCTACAAGCAGAACCTTGTATAATCCATAGGCAAAAACAACATTTCAGTCCTGCTCGAATAATTGCATCATGGCCTTTAAGTTACTAGATTATCACTGTTAAAATGTACAGGTCAGAATGTAACCAGGAAGAACATTTGGAATGTCAAGGTCTGCAGCTTACTCTCTCTCTCTCTCTCTCTCTCTCTCTCTCTCTCCATGGATTATCTAAATTTTGTACCAGATCCAAGTTTCAGATTTCTATTTGCTGAATCTTATGAAGTTGAATTTGTTTTGGGTGTTTATTAATTTTTACTTGCAGCATTATTTCTTATACACAGGAAACATGATATGATAACATTGCCCTTGTTGTTGATGTAAGCTAACATTATGTCAGTGTAGCTTGGAAATATTTTACACATAATTTTATCTGAATGTCAGATAAAGAAATGCTAGTAGACAGGGCTAAATTATTATAATATGTGTGGTTCATCCCAAGTATGAACAAAATAAATTCATGGAATAATGCTAATTTATTGTGCAAAACATTTAAAAAAACCTGAATTTATTTACTGAAAAATTTTTAAGAAAATATACAATATGAAGTTTTGACACTTTTTCCCCCAAGAAAATCATAAATTATATATGGGTTGAATGGGGTCTTGCTAATGGAAGAGACCTTGCCTCATATACCAGATATATTGGTAGGGATTTTTTAAAGAAAATGTATCAAGTTTCAAGAGTTAATCCTTTGTAATGTACTTTCCAAAACCATGATGAGTTAAGTTTTACATAAAGATTTATTGATCACTTTCCAGAGAGCAGAGGATACAGACTTTAGGACTTTGCTGTATACATTCGACTCAGAGAGGTTACCCACCTGATCAAGGGGCACATATAGCAATCAGTAAGTTGTATTTTCCATTTGTTTTGAATATATGTAAGACACCTGCAATAAATATAAGAAGACATGAGACATATTTGGTAATTAGGTCGATACTGGTAGAACAGGTGCTTCATTAGTATCATTAAGTTTCAAACCTCATCAGTACTCAACACAAATACATACTCAGAGTGTAATGAGCAGTATGCCTCTGAGTCATCAGTACTCAACACAAATACATACTCAAAGTGTAATGAGCAGTATGCCTCTGAGTCATCAGTACTCAACACAAATACATACTCAGAGCATAATGAGCAGTATGCCTCTGAGCATAGCATCATTTAAAAGCATTATTGACCACTTTCGTGAGATAAGTATTACATAAGTATTAGGACCATTGCTCAATCTTATCCATCCAGTAGCTTGCATGAAATTAATGTTACATCAGTATTAGGGCCATTGGCCAATGCTATCCATACAGTAGCTACTGTGCCATGTTGCTTTGTGCTCTGTCTTGTTCCTTCATGGAAAAAGATGGGGTTCAGATTTCTTTTATTTTTTCTGCCTTTATTCTATTTCTTGGTTATGATAAGATTTGAAGTTGATGCAGTTTTTGCATTTAAAGCCCTGATGCTGCAGCTTATCATAAATTTCACAATTCTTCTAATCTAACAAAGTTTGGAAGTCAGGAGATGATTTTATAAAAAAGCTGTCTAACATAAACCATTCTTTGAAATAATCAGGATGTTGGGTTTAAACAAAGTTCATATACTGAGTTTAGAATTAAGAGATGCTACCTCTTAATTCAGTCAAATCACTCATAATTCCGATATTTTTCTGGAGTGCTCCAAAAGTAGTGATCTGTTACATTTGATAATTTCTGTTTGTGACTAATCTAATAACAACAACATTTGCCCATGGTGCACAGATTGATTCAAGAGGGAATGAAGAGATGTAGGCCTGCTTTTTTAAGTGGATCTGAGAAGAAAAATCGTGCATTAGATAAAATAAAACTCTGGTGAATATTGGTGATCAGCTTGGGTGCTGGAGTATACATCAAAAGGGGAACTTTGGCTGAAGACAATCCAAAACAGTGTTGTGATAGCCTATTTTGTTTAAAATGGTGATGTCATCAAATATTATGTGCCAGCTTCAACTGAAATCAGTGACCAACAGATGTTGCCGATCGACATCAGATTAATTCATACACATGTGGTAAATGGCATTGTATCTCAGTTTGAGGATGAAATTATATGGCTCATAATATAATGTAACATCAATATCATCTGGTTTTAATGGAACTCAATGATGTTTGGGACCAATATCTTTCAAGATTCAGTATTATTCAAATGATTTGGCTTATACGACTTTTTGCATGTAATGGTGGCATTGGGGCTTTAACTCCAGTTTTGTGCACACTGTATATATACTATATACATAGTATCTTAACTTGACCTTTTGACCTTTTGTCTTACACACACACACACACACACACACACACACACACACACACACACACACACACACAAAAGTTAACTGACTTGACTTATGGTACACAATTGCATTATCTGGCCTTGTATCAACTTCGATTTTTATCAGAATCATGAACTTGACAGGTTTCTCTTTTTAAAACATTTCAATCTCATGATAATTACTGAATATGCCGATGTGTAATCCTCATGATAATTACTGAATGTGCCAGTGTGTAATCCTCATGATAATTACTTCATATGCCAATGTGTAATCCTCGTGATAATTACTGAATATGCCGATGTGTAATACATGTGTGACTGTGCAGCATAAACCCAAATCTGCCAGTGTATTATGTGCTGGTTAGTAGGGATCCACATTATTCATTGTACTTCATGTTTTCAGGGGATAAGCATAGACCATGATCTGCTGACATATTCTGGAATGCTAGATCTGGTTCAGTGCTGTTAATAGTTTGGTTAACATTATTCAGAAACCAGTATATTATCTCTATTTACAAGGTTAGAATTATTTTTTTTTTCTGACACAAACCATTTACGTTTGCAGGAACTATTAGGAGATTTCTAGAGAAGTTTAGTAATGATGTAGAAGCCATAGTGTTTGTATGTGGAGAAGACACATTGGTAAGTACCTGTTGATATAGATGTATCCTGCTTTGTATATGTGAAATATTGTTCTGAATTAAATAATTCAACATGACAGACAAAAATCATATTCCACAGAACTTTAAAATCTTAAACTGGATTAGCCCAAATGTTTTGTTGCAGTACAAGTTGTTCTTATTGACAAGGTTGCTGGCAAGAAAGGACCTTAAACTGGGATCGAGCAAGTAGTAATAACTCCATATTGAGATGCATGAGACCAGTAGTAGCAGTCTTTCCCTTTACCCTTATTTGTGTTGTCAGAGACCCCCCACATTTTTAGTTTTATCCCCAAGGTTTACTATTTACTCAGTTTCACCCAGAGTTCTGACATAAAAGGAACATAGACTCTCAATCTTGCATACTGAGTTATCACCCTTGTTGTTTTCTTATCTGTCCATCCATTCATACTTTTAACCACCATAAATCTGTACCCTTACACATATTTGGATGCCATCTGGTAGGTGATATGCCTGTTATGTTAATGTACTTTTAGCTTTTATTCTTTCAGGTCCAGTTAATGTTATGATGGGGTTATTGCCATTTTTCACTCACTTCTAAATCTCCACCTAATGATCCTTGTGACCAGTATAGTTCAGAAACCATTCAGCATATTCTGATGCCATTTGTAAACTTGTATGTGCTTTTTATGGCATTATTCTTTCTTGCATGAGTTATATCCCATGATATCCCATCCTCTTTTCTTTGGTTTCCACAGCATTACTTTTTGAAGACTTAGATTTCAACTCTGTTTAACATGCAGGTTTATCATAATTAGACCTTGATATAATGTGATCATGGGGGTCATTTATTCTTCAAATATTATTACCCAATCTTAATGCCCTAGGAGAACTACTACTACCTTGCAAATCCAGCCCTTGCAGGTTAAAACGCTTTAGCTAAAAAGCTAAAGTTATCTGCCTATCTGCATGGCAGTTAGATAGAGTGATCTCCCTTTGATACTGGGATTGGTGCCAAATCCTGTGAATTCATGGTTACTCCTGGAGCAGACGGCACCTTGATGAGTACTACACCCTTATAATAAAAGTAGGTCACTGTCAAATGTAGATCATGCTTTTCTGATTTTGACTAAATTGTGTATTTTAAGTTTATTTCTTAAGCACTGTTCATGATATATTCATCAAACCAAGTGATTGTATGTATCTCTGTCAGTACTGCACCCCTATCACAAAATGATGTCATTGTGGGTTACATTTTACATTTTATTAGCTTAGGTAAGTTGGTTCTCTCTCAAGTTCATAACCAGCTGGGTTTTTGTGGCATCATGTATATTTATTGACATATCTAAATTAAATAAAAGCTGATGGGGGGATGCATCCTGAATAGTACTACACCCTCATCATGGTAGTATGTCACTGTAACCTATATGACATGATTTGTTGACTTGGTCTCCATCGTAAGGGCTGTTTATGCTAGAATCATCATACTACATGATTGTATGCATCCCAATTATTACTACACCCATACAACAAAAGAAGGTCATAGTACTACACCCTTTTTTTGAAGTAGGTCACTCTGACCCACATTTTACATGTTGCTGGCATTTGTTTCTGTTGGATGTTGTTACTGTTTAAGTAATCATTAAACTTGGTGATTGTGTACATCTCTTGCAATACAACACCCATACAAAAAGGTCATTATGACCTATTAACATTGTACTGGTTTAGGTTAAGTTGTTGCATTTAGCTCATGATGACATGGATTTAATGCTCTGTGCATACTATATAATATGGAAGCATGGGGATGGATTATTATGAATACTGCTTTCAATTTAGCAGTTAATCAGTATGAACCATATTTCACAATTCACTGACTTGGATTAAATTTTGGGTTTAATTTTCATTTATCAGGCAGTGTTCATGTCTGAATTGTATCGAAGATGAGGATATGCATCCCTGTTATTAGCATACTTTTAAAATAAAGGAAGCTGATCTTGTCCTATATTCATCATCTATTATTCCTACCTATGCTGATTAAACTGGATGAATGGATGCATCTTGATAAGTTACACATCCTATTGTCAAAGGAGATCACACTGACCTGTATTTCATGCTCAGTGACTTTCTTCAAATTTTGTGTTAAAGTTCATTTCTTAAGTTTTATGTTCCAATCATGAAACCTGATAATTGGACATATCTGTGTTACTGTTATACCCTTAAAACCGAAGATGGTCACTGTGACCTGGTTCATCCATGCTAGACCTATTTACATCATAGCCTACTCAGGAGGCCCTTTCTGACCAATGCAGCTGGAAGTAGGAATAAATATGTTTATTCAGTGGTCAACTTTCCATTTTATATTGGGATATGTCACCCTAAGATAGTTAACTGTATTGTTTTTTTGTGAATGAGTATATGAATTAGGTGAGTGGACTGTACACTGCTTGCTTTTCATGGGAGGTCTCAGCTGTAGTGGTTAATCAAGGTAATTATTGATGCATGAACTGTGTGCTGCTGGCTCTCATTCCAAGGTTACTCAAAGCATACTACTATCACCATAGTATCTGCCTTCTAGGGGTGGACAGTGATAATTGCCTTCAAGTAGATTATAAGAACAATGATTATGAAAATTAATACAAAAATAATATTAATATGTTTCTTGTCAACTTATGGCCTCAGCTATGATTTGATGGAAAGAACATTCTTTTCTATTCTTTCATGTCTTTAATGCCCTGTCACAGAAAGTAGGTAGGTAGGTAGGTAGATAGGTAGATTGTTACAGAATATGTACATGTAAACACAATAATGGAAGTATGGTGTTTGTAAATAGTTCAGATTTAATATTTTAATTATTAACTAAATTATAATATTATTATTAATAATATCATTATAATTAATTAATACTTAATATTTTAAATTGATTAAAAGTTAAAATGTAAAAACAAAATGATAACCAAAATATATTTAGTTAGAAAAAGTGACAAGATCACTTTTGTCTGAATTTATTTTCTGCATGACAAAAAATGTTTACAATGGCTCCAGGAGGCTAGTAAAAGTAGAGGTAAGATAGTATATAATTGTTGATTTCACTCTGGCTTTCTTCAAAATTTAGCTACTGAATATGTTGAACAAAGTATCTTTTCTATTAGGTTCATATTATTGGTGTTCTGAATTATTATATATGTGTGTGTATTTTTGGTTTTTTAACATAGCTTTAACAGTTTGAGTAATATTGCTACAATGTCTTTATTGAGGCAGTTTATAGTGATGTCCCAGTCAGTCACATTATCCTGACACCAGGCCGACCTGTCCTAACACCTCTTAATGCTGAGTGCCACTACTACTACTACTACTACTACTTTTGTAAGTCTTTGGTATGACTCGGCTGTCCATCATATTTAATATCCTCCATCACTAATAAATACAAACATGTCATTGTGATTTAAAGTTCATGTAAACATCAACAGGAAATGATTGTATCAACTAGATTATTAATAATCTAGCATTCATGGTTGACTGTTTGAGATGCTCCTCTTTCTGTCTTATCAGCTTACAGTCATTTTCTGTAAATCAGAAGCATCTAGCTCCATTTCTTCTGTTTTACTGTCTGATATTTCATCTTTTTCCATCTTCTTGATCAATGCTATCCCATTTGTGCAGCAAGTTTTTCCACGAGACATTTTCTTTTTCTGGGATGTCAGTCTTCACCACACTGATGTTTACAGGTAGTCATCCTCCTCTACATTAACAGCCACAGTTGTTGGAGTACGTATACAGAGTCCCTGTGCACTATTTATGGAACAAAAAAATCAATGTTTCCACTCTTTTAATCTGATTGTTTGACTTTGATTATCTGTGTAAATGTTTTATATGTACTTCATGCATCAGAAACACATGTTTGTTTCAGAGGACAACAATTATTTGGAGTTTTCTTTAGTTTTAGATTTTCTTCATAATATAGAGTAGTGCTCATTTAAAACTAAGCATTGGCTTTCTGTGGAAGAGTTAAGTGAATCATGAAATGTTACAAAGAGAAACACTTTTACAAAAATGAGATTGTATATTACATAACATTAAAAATGAGGAGTAGTAAACCTAATGTCATATGACTGACTCGCAACCTTTTACCTGTCAACAGGATGTGTATGAAAAGACCCTTCCTCTCTATTTTCCTCGGAGCCCAAAGGAAGAAGAGGAAGTACTTCCAAAGTTGCCAAAGGACATCGGAAATGATGATGGAGAGCCAGTTATACCTGAGAGACAAATCAGAATCATGGATAAACCCACCTTAGCTGCTTACAGTATGTTTATACAAATCATCAAATATACTTACATTTATTCCTTGGTTACATTTTTAAATTTAATGGGATTAAGTTATCTTTAATAAGTGGTGAAATTTAGTTCTTTAAATTTTATTAAAATTTTATTATTTTAGCAGTTTTAACAACATAATATTGATCTACCTCTTTCTTGTTCCCAGTACTTCATTTTGAATGGGGATTCCTTTTAAAATTATGGCAAAAATGTAGGATCTGGACCCCATTGTCAGAAGTAACTTAGCAGTGGCTCTGGACTGGGTTATAGATGAATAAAGAGGCAGAAGAGTGCTAATGAGTGTTTGCACATATTGGATATTGTTTGTATAGGGAAATCTTGGCAAATTCATTAGCCTGCAGTCTGGTTTTTACACGTAAGTATGGCAAGTAAAATACAATGTGACACTTTTATTGGGAAATTCTGAACATACTTATATCTGCAGTTCATACTTCATCTAGCTGTAAGAATGAGTGAGCTTATGGCATGACCCTGTATCCATTGTCTGTCGTATTTTGACCTTCTTTGTTCATTAGTCATCCTTCATTCAAAGATTTGCTCCTTATCTCTCAGAAGACCATGTTTTTGATATTATTTCTACCATGCTTATATCATCAATCTTTCAGACAAGTTCGATAATGAGTGAGGTCTATGTGTACTAATGGATGATCTTTTATCTGATTTAGTGAGCTTCTTATCATCCAGGAGGCTGTATTTCTGATTCAGTGTCGATCAGATTTTAAAAATAGCTTATACTGTCAAGATCGCTGACAAATTCAGTGATGAGGGAAATACTTGCATATTTTCATAAGGTGATCTTAGCTCTGAGTAACTGGCCTTGTTACTAATCTGGAAGTCAGATTTCTGATTTAATTTTTTTTAAAAATCAAACTTGAAATAAGATCTTTTATCAAGATCTTGATCAGTTTTGATAAAGTGTACGACTTGTGCATAGTAGGGATATGATCATCCAACTGATTGGCTGGGCATATTACTACTCTGGAAGCCATAACTTTGATCTGATTTTGTTTAAACTTGGAATATGCACTAATATCTCCAGGCTTTTAGATAAATTTAGTAATGAGCAAGATCCATGTATGTTATTGAGGTGATTATGCAATCAAGTTCTTGGATGATTTCAATTAAGTGTGACGTACACTCATGTTAATGAAGTGATTTTATGTCCAATTGGCTGAGCTTGTGAACACAGCTGAGCTTGTGAACACACAGGAAAATGTTTCTGAACAGATTTTGCCCAGACTTGCTGTGTAAGCTTGTATCATCAGGATCTAAGATGAGTGTGATTTTGAATGAGATCCATGCATACTAATGTGGGTCCAGGCTGATTAGATGGTGGGATTTGAACCTGCAATTTCTGTGGTCATGTGTCCATTGCCTCAACCACTGAGCCTGCACAGCTCCATGGATAGGGATATCAGTTGTTTCGAGGTTATGACTCCCTGAGCTTGGGGATCCAGGTGGTAAAGACAGACCCAGGAACCCATGCTGACAGATTAAATCCCTTTGACCATCAAGTAAGTGTATGTACTTTAATGGTGTGTTTATGAACAGTATCAGAGTTTTGAATCATGACCTAGTCCCCATGGGCAGAGGGAGATCCATTGAACAATGCTTATTGTATAAATGACTTGTTCCTTTTGTGCTGAGAAAGTTATCCTGTATTTGGTCTAGAAGGGGGATGTAAGACACCAGCATTAAGAAATAATGTAGCAACTTATGTGCTCCAAGCTTTTCTTTCCATTTCATAGTTTCAGTATGTATGGTGATTTGCTTTCACAAGTTGACATACGTCAGCAACCCAAGTGATCGATAATGCACCTTTTTGGGCCTCTTACTTTTCATCCATAAATAGGTCCAAAAAAGCCAGAGGTTTTGCAAATAGTTAAGACCCAAAAGAGCTTGAGGTCATGCAAATAGTATGGGCCCAAAAGAGCCTGAGGTCATGCAATCAGTATAGGCCCAAAAGAGCCTGAGGTCATCCTAATAATAAAGGCCCGAATGATTGGTTGGTTCTCAGGCCTTATCCCATTCATAAGAACTGCAGCATCACAGTTCCTCACCCCGAGTTGGTAACCTGTGTGACACCAGTTTCTTATCCGGTGTTCAGCATCCTTGTTTTAGCCTTCACCAATCAGACCTAGTCTTACAGACAGTTGTGGAAAGTTAAGCATTTAGATAACAGTTTTAATAAGGTTCTGTAAGCATGTGATTGGGGTAAATAATAATATATTCGTTCCAAATAACAGCAAGATTGTATGGTACTCAAGCCATAGAACATAATTTTGGGATACAACAGGGGAATCAAAGAGTACTGAACTGTTTCAGGCAATCAAAGATGGTTCACTGGTACCCTACATATGGAAGGTCATTGATAGGTATCAAGATAACTCAAGCATTCAGTTGGTTGGTCAAACACTGACATTTCCTTGTAAAATACATTCACTTGTCAATTTAAATATTACATTAGGAAACTTATACAACCTTACCTCTTTAATGCAGCCCTCCTATAATGATGAAAATTTTTATTTCATGTATAGACAACAGGATTAAATTTTCACCCATGACCTCCCTGTTACATGTCTATGCTCTTAAAATAAGTAACAGAAAAGAGTGAAGACAAATAATTTATTTCCCTAGAATACAACGTGAAAAATTAAGAAAAAAGAACTTACAGTTTTACAAATTAAATCTAGAAATAATCCAAGAATTAAAAATAGAAGTCCTAGTAATAAAAAGTCCTGAATGAGACTGAGTTCAAGTCCCAGTGAAATCCAAAACTGAAGGCGATGACTCCTTTTGTGGTCAATGAAGTGCTGCTGTGTCAACAGTCTCTTGTTGAATCACAGAAAATATTATTCCAGTTTTGAATTCAGTATAACTTCCAATAAATGTCTTTATCCAAGAATTTTGTCAGAGCACTTATATATTTCCAGGGAAAAGAATCACTTGAATTCAGTAATTTGAAGAAAATAAAAATTAAACTCAAACTGGTCACAACATAAATACAACTTAACATGTCAAGTGTTTAAGCCCAACTAACAAACCTCTATCAAAAAAACAATAGTTACATGACTAAGATGCAAAACAGATTCCCGGATGAGGGTCAAAAGTTCATTCTACTGGAAAAAATAGAAGTTTGTACCAATTGATACATGCTACCTGTCACACGGATGCGGGAGGTCGTGGGTTCGATCCCCGGTCGAGTCATACCAAAGACTTACAAAAATGGTACTAACAGCTGCCTCGCTTGGCGCTCAGCATTAAGAGGTTAGTGTTAGGACTGGTCGGCCTGGTGTCAGGATAATGTGACTGGGTGGGACATCATGGTACATGTCTGCGGCATGATGCCCCAGTGCTAGACATCACTATAAACTGCCACACTGCAGACATCGTAGCGATATGACTGAAAAATTGTTAAAGCTACGTTAAAAATCATAATCACATCACATCACTACCTGTCACATAGTCCAGGTATGAACTTTACTTAACTTAATGATTCTTACTCTGAGAAAGATAAAAAAAAAAAAAAAAATTAAAAAAGTTGTTTACCAGAACTGTCACTCAGATTTTGAACAAGGTCAGGAATGAGATACAATGTTTCTATTATTAGTTGTTTATGTCAGTGAAATTGAAAATGAAAAAAAATATCATTCAGGTCAAACAGAAATTAACTCAATGTTACATTACAATAGCATGTAATGGAATTAAAAAATTTAAAACTAACAAACAAACAATTAAATATACACAACATCCCCGTGACCACTGCTTGGTGGCTAACGAAAAACTTGAATGTTTACTGTTTAAGCCTTTGTCCAGTAAGATTAACATCATACTGCTTGGTCTTTGTAAAGGCCATGATAAATTGTAACAAAGTGACTACATTTGAACATTGAAACTACATAGAGAATATGGTTCTGTAGAACTACGAGCAACTACTTCAGAGCTGAAACACAAGTAAATTCTGATATGTTTTAGTTTTGGAATAAAATTATATATCAGATCTCATGAGTCCAAATAGACCTGGAAAACAATAAAATAATTAAATCTTACATGTTATGAAAATGTTGTGGTTTCAGCTGTAACAAATATACAGTTTTAACAAGCTCTTAAGATGCAGAATTAGAAAATATAAATATCGATACATAGTATATAAACAAATTACAACTGAAACATTTTATACTTCTTTTTTTATTGTAATTTGGATCATATTGATATCAATGATAATATACCAGAGTGAACCAAGAAGGACCTCTATATGAGAAGGGGACCAGGAAGTTATCCCTTAAGATGGTATCACCTGGAGCATGCTGGCCTACCTACTCTCTCTATGTCCAGAGAGGGAATCCAAGGAGGTCTGGAAATAAAAGACAAAATTATAGCCTTAAACTCTTTATTCCTTGATAAATTGATCATTTCATTTGTAAAAAGCATTTTTTAAATACTAACAAAATTGGAGGCTTCTCCATTATAAGATAGTTTTAAGTTACCATAGTTACATGAAATGAACTGATTTTTTTAACAGAATAACATACATATATATATATATATATATATATAAAACTGCTCCTAATAACTTTTGACAATAACATACACTCCTTTAGGTACAAAATGAAATTACATGGTGACAGGGATCTGTGTCCTTGCAGAAAGCAAACAGCATTGATCCTGCTTGGCTGTGCTATGTGGCTAATGCAAGGTGGACAGGCCTGTGGGGGAGTCAATGAAAACCATAGGCGTAGAACATGGATATACAGTACAAAAACATCAGGGGAACATAAACACATTCTGTCCCTCTTTTCCTACTGTCATTACATAAAATTTTCCCAAGGTCAAATGACTGTATTATAGATGTACTACTATCTTTTTGCTTTACAATATCAGGTTTTTTTTCTTATCTATTTAAATTTTGACCATTTTACTGCCTTTAGGCTTAAGCTTTAAGCAGAAAGCAAAGAAACACTTGTATTACACATACACTACATACATACAACACAGAAGCTATTTTTTTTTAGCTTACACTATAAATGTGTCTCTATTTAAAATATAATTCTAAATTTGAACAAAGGAACTGTTTACAAACATATCAAAATATTCAGTCACCCAAACTTTTAAAAAGAATTACTGTATGTGGATAAGACTGTATGAAATATATATGTATATATAATCCAAGAAATAAATCAGAATGCAAGATATATATATATATATATATATATATATATATATATATATATATATATATATATATATGATACCAATAGAACCCAGGTCTTGTTACACTTCAAAAAGAATTGTTAAGGTACAGAGACCATCAACAACATATGTTTTCATCACTCTTAATTATTTTCATTTTTTTCTGAATATATATATATATACCAGGAATATATATATATATATATATATATATATATAGAGAGAGAGAGAGAGAGAGAGAGAGAGAGAGAATATATGTATAGTATGTTCGCTGTATCAGTGATATACCACGAGATGTATAAATTTTTCATTAAAAGGAAACGAAGCTTGCTGAGTTTCATTTAATGAAAAATTTATACAACAAGTGGTATATCATTGATACAGCATATATACTGTACATATATTTTATTTATACCACATACAAATACATATATTTGCCCTTTGAACGGAGTTCAGATTTACCACAGGCAGTCGTGTATTGACCTAGTGAATGAACTCCTCACATCCCTGAGTGTGTCCGCTACAAAATGTAGTTCTCTGCCTTAGTGGCTATTTACAATCACCTCTGCATATTGATAAGTTGATTGTTTTCTTTTCTTGGTTTCTGTTTTTCTCCACATTGATTAAATCAGTATAATACACACTTATGATTTAAACATGAAAGATTGTTGTAATGATAAAAGTAGAGCACTAGCAACACTTGGATAGCTACACCATTCAGATACCGGTGCATGGAAATTAATGTGGAATAGAAACTAAGCCAACTGACGAACTAACAAGAGGTAATTAAAATATTTTAATATATTTACAGTCGATCTAAGTCATTATTCTGCTTTAGCAACAGTACAACCGACCACAAAGTCTCTCTCTCTTTGGTCGGTTTGACTTTAAAACTCTGTCTCTGCTTTGTCTCTGTCTGTCTGTCTGTCTGTCTGTCTCTCTCATCCTTTTGTCGGTTTGACTTAACTTTTACTATCATTCATAAGTCCAGAGATATCATGGGATGACAAACAAAAATCATCTACGTTCGCCATTTCATAGATTTTATCCCGTATCCTGCTACGATGGTCGAGAGAGAGAGAGAGCGAGAGAGGCCTTTGGACATTTTCATATTTAAATAATAATAATCGATTTTTTAGAACATTATGGTATGTTTAAGAAAAAAAACAAAAAAACAACATAACATTAAATATATCACAGTATGTGTACCACGTAACCGAGGAATTTACTGGTTTGCAACATTGTATCATTGATAAACACTGTAAATAAATCCCAAGGAAAGTGCACACGTATCGTTAGGACGAACCATATTCTTGTAGGTTACTTGGTGTAATTTCTATTTCCAAGGAAAGTGCACACGTATCGTTAGGACGAACCATATTCTTGTAGGTTACTTTGTGTAATTTCTATTTCAAGGTTTTAATCCAGCCCAAATTCCTTTTCTCTCTCATTCAACATTTCTGCGCAGTTTGTCCGTTATGCATGAGAGGGGAGGGGAGAACAGAAAGCAGAAAGGATTGTGATGAAAATGTGTACCATATTAAATTTATTTAGAAAACGGGGATTATTAATACTTTTCATCGTTATTTTTCATACGTCACTAGTGACTAATGTGAGGAAATTGATCATTGATCTAGAATCAACTGCAGACGCTTGCGAGAATGTTTATATATGCGTATTATTGCGCCATGGGCGGATCACAATTTGATATACCAATAGTATTGGTATATCAAATTGCTTTATACCAACACTTTAAATGCATGTTATTTTTTAATGTATGTGGTATAAATATATATATATATATATATATATATATATATATATATATATATATATATATAAATATATAAAATAACCAAAAATGAATATGACTGAACACAGGCCAGTCCTAACATGAACTTCATATAGCAATAACATGCTACTACATCATTTGGATAAAACAAACACAGGACAATATAATAGAGCCATCACAAAACGGTAGGGACAAAGACAGGTAAACCAGCCCAAGACCTCAGTGTCAACAGAGGGAAATTCATGTCACTAACAGTAGTACACTTTGTCAGCATTGAGGGGAGGAAAATAGCGGAACTTGCTCTGTCAGGAACTTTGTGAGTAGGACTCACCTAAATTGAAGAAATACATTTTTGAAAAAAATTATACAGAAACCCCTAGAAAAAAATAATTAACCTAAATAAATTTTTTCTGCAAAATTCTTTTTTATTTTTTACTCAAGAATAAATACACACCAATTAGTGGGGGATACAAATACACATAAAAGCCTTTATAAAGTTTACAACACCTTGGGGGAGGGACACTTCAAAGACCTGTAGTTTAACAGCTTAAGGATGGAGAAGTGCCCACGAATAATATTGGTCTCTCAAAATTGAAGGGATAGCTTTGTTATTTTAACCTATCTGTCTAGAAAGTAGGCATACTATTGTGCATTAATGATTTTGCTACCTGTTCCAATCACAATTTTTTTTATGTTTTTATTATACATTTTTGTGTGAAATTTTTTATGGTTGTAGGCTTTGTTATGCTGATTTTGTGCTCTAACATGGTGCTTATTGTTGGCTGTTTATTTTAATGTATTCTGCCTGTAGTTTCTGCTTGTCGAGGTAATGTGTTATTGTTAACAGTGAACACTTTCAGGTTGCTGTTT